>JAPYZA010002983.1:0-16132 GCA_030522685.1 Eupelmus azureus | reverse complement strand
ACAATAAAATACACATTATTCTTTTATAGAGGCACTTAAAATTGCAATTAACTAATAAACAATAATAATAATCCTAATAAAACAGTTTCTTAAAAATTCTGCTATTATTTATTATTAATTATACTTTCAAATTTCCAGACACATCCCTTGTTAACTGTCCACCAACAATGCAATACAAATGTTCACTTAGTTTATCGAAAAATCACCTAAAAACAAAGTAAATAAATAAAACCAACTGAAAATAAAAAGCATATATCGAAACTGATCAAATTTATAAGTTTTCTTTTCAGTATTTCAAAAATACATGACTAATAACTAAGAAGTTTAGAAAGAGTCAAATCAATCAATTGTTGCCTACTTAAACCGCCGAAATAGCCCCGACAATAATTCGCAACTGTAAAAACAAGCAATAAAGCGTTTAATTGCTCCTCTCGCAGATTCCGAAGTTGCAAAGCTCGCCGTCTAATGAAAAATCAATGGACGAAAATAGCTAAGCGCTGGCGTAAAATTCGGGCTGAGGATAAACAATTCAGCGCGTTATTTAAGCGCATAACAAAGCAGACTTTATTCGCGCTCGCTTATCCATTTGGGCATCTCCTTGAAGAACATCAAAGCCGAGAGTGATCTTGACGAATGTAAGAGCACGCGCAGAGCCGAGGCTGAGGCAGCGCGGGGAAGAGGAGAAAAAAAGTTTATTAGCATGGAGATGCGATGCAAGTTATGCCTGAATAAATAAATACTCGTCGCCGAGGCGAAGACGTGCGCCTAGCGCGAGCGCATTGGTTACGTCGAAAATTACTTTCTCGCGGCGCGGCTAGCACAAGGACGACAGTCCGATCATGAGGCTGACGGCTGGGAAGAAAAGTATGCCGCTAGACAGCTCCTCTTGTCCGGCCGCGAATGGCGCGGCACGTTTCAAAACTTATTTTATTTAAACTTTTCTGATTTTCAGCGCCAAGGCGCCGGCTCTACATATTAAAGCGCGCGGATTCGTTTTTCCAGGCGCGCAAGCTCGAAAAGCGCGCGTGAAGCTAGTTACACGCGCGCGAGCGAGCTGCTGAGGTGTTACGATTGCGGGTGAATCGGTTGGTCGTTTCGACGCGTGACTAAAGCCGGTCTTTTTATGATTTTCAAGTGGTTATTCTATTTACGATTATGAGCCGTTTATTCATACTCGGCGGCTGTTCGGTAAGGATTGAGCTATTATTAGACGATCGTTATAATTTACGAGCATGTATGCGCCCCGCTGACAAATAATTTTATTTCCAGTATTCCTTTAAGAGCTCTTTTAATTAGCTCGACTTCGCGCCGGTTTAAGGGGGGGAACGTTATTGCAGATAAATCTTTTTTCATGATACATGTTGCTACTCGTATAGTAAGCATTTGAAAATATAAAAATATATACTGATATGAATTTTTTTATAACTACAATTATCGGATCTAATGTACAGTATTGAGCGATTTAATTTCCGTCTGATTACAATGGTATATATAGATATTTTTTAAGTCTATTTGAATAAATCGTTATTTTGGAACTATAAATAAAAATGACAAAACAAAACTTATCGGGCGTATAAATCAAATTTATGAAGGTAATTTGACGTCAAACCCTTTTTAATTTTTCTAATAAAATAAGTTAACCAAAATAATCTCTAAAAATACAGAGTACTAATTGCTTTACTATTATGCAGAATGAATATTTGAGTTAGAGTTTTTTTTTATCACAACTTTAAAGCTCATTCAACTACTGACTTTTACAACACCCCACTGAATTTTCAAACTAAAATTTTATCTAAATGTTAACATATGTATTTACCTGCCAAAAGGATAAAATAACTAGCAGCAGTACTTATAGTTTAAAAGTTTTGAGTTGAATTTACAAAAAATGTTTCAAACATTGACGTAAATATTTAATATACAGCATCATTTATACTCTGCTATAATTTGAATTTCAAAAATATTTTCTCACAATTAATTAAAAACTATTCAATTAAAAAAAAGCATTTTCTTATCAAGAAATAAATTATTTTAAAAGAACCTCTTTACCATGTATAGATTCTTAGATGTTTAACTATTTTATGGTAAATAGTTTATCAGCAAAAAAGCTTTCAAGCTAGATGTCTTTAATTACAATTTATCATGAAGTACATACAACACGTCCATCCATTAGAAGACGATGTGTTACTTTCTAATCGATCCAAGCAAAAAACAGCAATGCTAGAGTTTACCGCAAGGTAACGTCTTTATTCCTCTCCTAAAGATTATCAATCACCGCAAATCCGTAGATAATCGCGCTCGTAAAATTACAAAAGCGTCGAGTCTCAAACACGCAATATCGTAAAAACGAGATTCAGTTTGCGGACGCGGGGGAAAATTCGTCGACACCCCCCGCAGGGAGCGCGTAAATTGCAAAAAATCAGTAATAGCGCCCGCTACAATGCGAGAGAGATTAGAGGGATGCTGTGCGCGCCGGCTGCGCCGTGATAAGTACAAGCAAAGCAAGAGAGCTAGTAACGCCCACCAATCTGCCTTTTCCGCCGAGCGAGCTTGCAAGCGCGCGCTCCAGTGTCATTTCAGCGGCAACTTCCTAAATATTCCAAGGATCTACGTGAGCGCGTTTGTGTAATATCAGTCTCGTTATTGCAGAGTCCAGGGGAGCTCGAAAAATTAAACGCTCGACCGACGCGCTGCTGTTATGCACTCGGGATATAATCACGTTATTTTTTACGTGCGCTGGAATATGAATGTGCTTTTACTATTGGTATACTGGGATTTTTAATGGGCTTGCGATTTTAAAATTACGATCGATATATCGAGTAGAGTTTGTTTAAAATGTAGCGCACGTTATTTATTTATTTCTTTTTCTTCTTTTTTGTGGTTTATGCATAAAAGATAAAAGTATTCTAATTTTCAAGAGGGGTACGATCATTAAAATATTTATGTGCTGTAAATTTAAAATCTCAACATTGCGAATTGCTAACTTTATAACTTAATATTAAATAATAATGAATCTTTATGATCTCGAAAAGTTGTGATAAGTATGTCCGTACATAGATGTGTACTTTTTCGCCCATGCGTCGAAAAATATTTTTTTAAATAACGTGTGTAAAATTGATTTTACGCACACCTTTTTATTAAAATTGCGCACAAAGTATATAAAAGATTATTATACGAACCATGGGTAAGCTAACTTTTATTTCCTCGCATGGTTGCAGCATTTGTCTCTGATGTGCAATACACACTCGCATTTGGCTCATGCTTGCTTACTTATGATTCGTATTACAAATTCCACATCTAAATGAAAAAGGTCCACTTTACGCTCTTGGTGCATAGTATACTATTTTTATTTTTGAAATTTTTGTAAAATTATATGTTTATGCTATATATACCTATATTAAAAAACTAAAAAACTAAGTACTAATGTATAAATAAAACATATTATACATTGAGTTAAAAGCTTTGAAATAAGCTTTTGAACTTACATACAAAATAATTCCAAGATGCTTAAAAAATTATAGCAAATTTAAATTTCAATAATAAATTTTTTTATTGTTGTATAAAAACATAAATATAATTGTGTTTATCATGATTTATGACATTTAAAAGGTCTTTCTTTAAAAATCAAAATCGTGCATTCATTTTTGCCACAGAATATTTTTTATCAAAGTTAAAAAACCTTAAATATCGACTGAACTTAGCTCTGGGTGGACAATAGCCATTGGACACTATTAACCAACGTTCCTAAAGGTTTAATAACTATAATTAAATGTAATCTAACATTATCTATATTACGATCGAAATCTGTACTAATTTGAACGCTAAAAATAGAACAGATTATACGAAGTTTTAATATTACTTAGTAAATATTTATCTCACCTATTTTACATTAATTGATCTTAGTCCCTCAAGTAAATTACATTAGAAACAAATAATTATACAGATTTTGGATATAATATTGGTATTGAGTAATTAATATTTTAATCACACAAATATAATATCAAAAATATACTTGGCGTTTTCACTTATAAAAAGATCGATATACTAGATATATAAAAAAAGAAAAAATACTAGGCAGATAAACATAGAAAGACAGCGTGGCGTTGCGTCAGTCTCACTATTGAAAATAAACTTTTCTGTTTTGGTCGATTAATAAAAATGAGATCCTCTCATTATAAATCAAATCTAATTAAAATCCACACAAATTATAATAAATTTCAAAAAGAGAAAAGTTAATCTTTTAATTCTCTTTGAATGATTTAATATCTAGTTCATAATGAAATATTTATCTTAAAAACGATAATTACTAAATTTTTGGGTTGAAAAAGCAAAAATATTTTGATGTAATCTTGATCAAATAAAATGTATAGAGCTAATTTTTTTAAACTAAATTTATTATTTTATAATTTTTTATTAAAAATAAAAAGAAATTTCATTATAAATGCTCTAAATGAATAAGGTACACGTATTTGTATTACAAATATATAGACCTACTGCAATTGAGAAAGTCCTAAAATGAGAGAATTTGGAATGAGCACATTTCAAATTGTAAATGGTGAATCGATCCGAAATTGAGCATGTAAGTTTAACAATTGTCTCGAATCAGTAAATATTTCATGAACTCAAGTTATATAATTAACAAGATACTCCTTCTATCCACCTAAATAATTTATTTATTGCTACTATTTTGTATTAGCGTTGATAACTAAAGCATAATTAGTGTATGTTTCTTGATAGGTACATATAGCTTTACGTACAGATCTCAATTTTTAATTTTTGAAACAAAAATATTCATAATATATAATATCCCTTTATTCTAATAAAAAACGATCAGCATTTACAGGTTTCTAAAAAGCTGTAAAGTATATGAATTTTATATTTAAATTATTTGTGCATAATGAATAATTTTTTCTTTTGCCAAATAAAAACATACAATAATAAAAAAATCAATCATTATATAATTCTCTTAGTAGATATTCCAACAACTTATGAATCATTTTAGTTTGTCAAGAAATTTTACTTATAATTTCATAATATTATATACATTGGTCACAATATTAGTGCAATATCCTTTTTAAACATTAAGTCTAAAAAGAATATTGTACTAAAAGAAAACTTTTAATATCAGTATATAAAAGACTTACATTAAAATATAACTATTAATTCTATGGAATATTATAACTCAAGATCAATTGGAAAAATTTTTTCCGTATAGACTGCATATTTTACAAGAAGCTTAAATCGCTCATTTTTCAAAGAAGATCCATTGATTTTATTAAATTATAGGTAGAAAAATGTCATTAATATTTGATATTTTAACATAAATAATTTTTTTCAACAGTACTTTTTTGAAAAAGCTTCTATTAAAATATTGATAAACACATTTTTACAACTGATATTTATGTTTGCATCATAAATTTTGGGTTCACTTTTAATATTCTGTGTAGATTTTTACCTTACATTTTCGCTTGGCTTTAAACGCAAGAATTTTGAGTCTGAATAAAACTATAAATGTTAAAGAAGCTAAAGAATTTCTTTTTTATAGTAAGCCTGCTAATATTCTAAAGATAATTAAGTATTAGGTACTTTAATGAAGCAGATGACTTTGTGGCCTCAAATTTTTAAGATTAAAACATGAAATATAACATTCTAAATAAAGTTGTTAAAAGTAACATTATGTTAAATAAAATGTAAGTATTTCTTTTTTTTATCTATATAAAACGTAATTTCATTTACAATTCTGTAGAAATCCTGGCTGCAAACGTTAAACGTACTCTTATTGAAATATTGGGAAAAACTTCTTTTACTTAAAAAAAAAAATAAAATTTAATTCCAAGTAGAAACGTGTTCTTTTACTCTAACAAGGTGAAAAGGAGTCTTTTAAAAATAGCAGCTATCCGTTACAAGAGATATTAAATATACAGATTAATACAGTAGGTTAATGGTACGGTTTAGCTTCTATTCAATCCACACTGTCTGAAGGTAATGTCGCTTAAAATATGTATAACTTTATTGGATAATTTCAATGTTTTAGTCAGTCCTATTGTAGGATTTCAATTTTTTTTATGGAATAATAAAATCAGAATAAAGTTTGACTAATTTTATTTATTTATGCATTACCAAATGCACCTCAACTAACTTTTAATTGTAAAAGAAGATAAATGAAAACCGTTAAAAGTAACTTAATAACGTGTTGCTGAAGTGTCTTACTGCATTTTGCTATTACACCTAAGTATCCGTTACGTTTCTTGCTACAGATAACAACTTGGGAACGTATGAGCAGAATTGTCACGTAAACTACTTTGATAAGTGAACAAATTCTTACAGAAAAAGCATACTTTTAAGCTACATACATTTTCATTTTTTCTTAATAAGTTAATAATTATTTTAAAAAATATACGCATCTTCAAAAATGTTATTATATTTAAAAAGTAAACATGATTATAAATGTAAATTTTGGGACAAAAACGTAGAAAAATTATTTGTTTTATTTGCAATATTTCAAGTTTTATTGTAAAGATCTAAACATCTATCATACGAATTGAATCAGATTGTCTGAATTATAATTTGTGCGTTAATTTATAACGATTTGAAAAGCATGTAGAAAATCGATCTCTGCAAAAATGAGGGATAAATAAGGAAACGGTTAAAAGGTGATAGAAACTATCTGAATATCTTGACACAAACCTGTTCCTTCTTTAGTTTCTGTTATAAGAAGTACCAATAAAATAAGTAGGTGAAAATAAAAAAAAAGAAATAAACGTCAGTGTGAAACAATTTTTTCAAAATTTTCAGTCACTATAATTTTTTTCAAACAATCTCAATAATTTAAAAATGTCTCTGCACGCGTCTATGTCTTATGAAAGACTTTCTATTATCATTAAGAACAATTACAGCATCATTTAGTAGACAAAATATTAATTCAAGGCGATTATTGCGATTTCGCTATCTACCACCTCATCTTCGCTAATATTGTTTGATAAAATTTACTTTAGTTTAGATACAAATAAATGGTAGAATTGAATAGCTGCATATAAGACAATGCTTAATTGCTATAAGTATATATTTACACATGTATAACATATCACTATTATTATAACACCTTTATAAGAAATAATAATTAATCAACGGTATAATTGTTTTGCGATTTTAACTCTTCTAATTTTATATCTCAAACTATTATTATGTTTTATACTTGAGATTCTAAAGATACAAGCCCATTTAATTTATATTTGAAATTCCGATAATAATATTCAGTAGTAAAACAAGACATTAATTACTTATAATTGTACAATATTAAATTGTACAACAATATATATTTAAAGTTTAAATTATTTCAAAAACATGAAATCACATATAAATATAGATTATAGGGGGTCGTCTGGAAATAAAATAATTAAAGAAAATAAAAACACGTTATTTCCATTAATTGGTTAATATATATCTGCAGGAAGTTGTAAAATAGAATAATTTTAGGTTGAACGAACTGGCGGCCCATTGTGCATTTGGGATATTAATTAGACGAGTACGGATGTCGCGAAAAGCTCAACGTCTTATCGATCGGAGTTGTGCACAACACGATCGTTAAATATTAGCTTTTAAGACTCGGTGCGTGACGACTGAAATTTATAAATGCACCCGGGAAAAAAACTTCCGGATCATGAATTTCTTTGGACAGACAGAAATGCACTTAATAACAAATTCGTCATTGTGCAGCTTTAATTTATTTTCCTAATGCAACAATAAATTTAAGCCGCGCAAAGATAAACAATGCATCGACCCAAGCACTGCTTTTGCATTTCGATAAATTTCGCAAGTCCCTTCTGTTATTGCTTTTTATATATCATTCACGAAGTAACTTTTTAAAATTATAAAATTCTCGGTCGCACGTAGAGCACGAGACAAGAGGTCCATAATTTGGATCGATCGGCTTCAAAAAAAAAAAGGGACTCCAGCGGCAACGGCAGCGTCGTTTGCAACATCTTTTACAGCGACGCGGCGACTGCGTAGAGCCGTGGATGAGGACAAGACCGACAAAAAGCTCTCGACATTTTTGAATATTCATTAGTCTGTATTTTATGCGCAGACTGCTGCTGACCTTATTTTTCACATAATGCGGATAGCAACTAATAAAGTTTCACCCTTACATCCTGTAATACACCGTTCTGCTAAGAAATTCTATAATGCGTGGATATTTTTTTTTAATGTTATTTTGTGCCTTTTAGCGCGTTCATTAAATGGATGTACCAAAGCTTGAATCAATTACACTAAATGCTGCTCTAAATATTTAAATATATAATGAGAGATAATAAACTTTAATAAAAAAAGTTAATTAAAAATTTTTAATTTAAAAACAAAATAGTTGAATACTTTTTACATTATTAACAAAATGAAAATCCTTAATTATTTTGAAGATGAGGCTACGAATGTTCAAAACTTTTTAGTAGCTTTAATGGAACACTAAACGTAGGTTTGAAGGAATATTTAATTATTTTCTAATGATATTATTATTAAAATTTTTTTATTTAACTCATCTAACTTTTTGTAGACATGGTCGTAGTAACATAACAAATTATAATAAATTCAAAATAATTTATTTAATACTTTAAATTTTTATTAATCTGCCCTAATAAAAGTGAACATACAACGTCGGCGACTTAACGGCTAGAGATTTTCGTCGTGGGCTACGATATTTCTGGAAATAGAAACTATAAACAGACTATTCTAGTTCGGACAGATACTTAAAGACGTGTCAGCAACCTCTGATGCCTTTTAACAAATTTAAGTACAAACTACGAACATACTACTATGGGAATCCCACAGATGCTGATGTGAAATCTCAAGGTTTTTCTTTCAAGTATAAAAAGAAACAAAAATATTATAATTTCGAAATAAAGTGTTTAAAAATTATTTTAATAGTAATTTATCTCGTTCATAAGATATAATCAAATTGTGAACTAAAATCTAGTTTTTCACTTTATTATTTTTAACACTTATATCTAAACCGTTTTAAAATATCGTAACAAAAGCATTGTTAAAACAAACTAGTGAATAAGTAATTGATATCAAAAATTAATTTAAAGAAAATTTTCTAATACTTGTGCTAGGTTATTAACATATGAATATAATTACACCTTACCTATTAATTATTTTAAATTAATTTTCGTGAATAAATGTAAGTAAACAATGTTAATTATTATAAAAAAAATAAAGAGATCATATTTTGACATCTTCGATGAATGTAAATTACATAAGTTAACAACATAAAACACTATTGTGTGTGTGGACTCAAATAGTCACATTAAAAAAAAATTTAATTTTTTAAAATGTTTAAATATAGATAGAAAATTGAAAAACTAACGGACACTCATTTCAGTTCGCCGTCTATAAATTTTATTAGCGTAAGTTTATTGACGAACAATTATAAGTTTTGGTGAAAAGTACATCTTATTATGGCATTTTCGTTAATCGATTCGAGCTAATAAAACTTAAATAGATAGCAAATTGAAACAAGATAACGCAGAGCACAACGTCCCAATGAACATAAAGTAGAGCGTCTATATGACCGACAAGTGGGTTCCCTACGTTATCAGAGAAGAAAATCGATTTTTCATGTATATATCTTCTTAAGCGGGTCTTTCATGTATCAACCTTACCGACTATGGCTGCTGTATCATCAGAAGTTGTTTCAGTGAAAAAGTGTAACGTATATTAACTTCTGGTAAAATCGTACAGAAAAAACTTATAAATAAGTAATATTATAATTCTTAATAAAAAAACAGGATGTTAAACCTGTCAATCAATATAATAGCATGTTACTTAAAATATTTATAGATTTGATGAAAAAATTAATTGACTGATTCGTCTTGATAAGATTTTTTTACACGCATAATGTTACATCTAACGACTAGAGGTTTGCGAGAAAATTCAAAAGGAAACTGTTTTCCTAAAAATTGAGAATAAAATGATGTAAAAACAAAATATTTCATTCAATCATCATATATACTTGCTATTGTTATGTTAACAAAATTTTCAAATGAAGCGATGCACTTAAAAAATCAAAAAAACTCCCTACCTACATTCAGAAATTATAAAAGAATTAAATCAGATATTTTTTCGGATTACATTTACCCCAAAAAAATGTTGATTTACCTAGAATTTTTTCATTTGCGGAACTTCTTGAATATTTCAATATATGACTTTATTCGAAAATCATGTTAGTTATTATCAGAATACAATTGAATATACAATTCTAATTTTACAATAACATATTCAGAATTTTTAGGAACATATTTTTATTTTGAATTTTATGAGCACATCCATCTTATGACATATAAGGAGACTTTTAAAATTCTGCAATCTCCTAAAAATAGATTAAAGATTTGAAGGGTTTGTTTCATTGTTTACTTTAATAAAACCAAACCCAACGTATCAATGAAAAATCATTTAATCAACTCGTTTTTTTCTTCAAGATTTAAACTATCTCCCAATACATTTTGATAAAATATTAATCATATTTTTTTCTAGACGATTATTAGGGAACTCGTTTCTATTTGAAAACTTAAATTGTGTAAAAATACAAGGTACTAATATTGTCGGCAGATAATTTAAAGCCTAATACTGACTGTAAATAAATATGTATAATTATCAAAAAGAGTAGATTTATAAGAAAAAATTTATTATTATTTCTTGAGGATTTTCATACTCTTAAATTTAATTTGGTTTTCAGAACTGGGAAAATATTTTTCAAACAAAAGGTGCGAACGTTAATATTAAATAGCTATTTTTTAATCATAATAATAGTTATAAACTATAAAAAAACATTATAGAAACATAAACACAATTTTTCTTACCAGGATATTTGCAGTCGGCTTCATCGCTACCATCTGCACAATCACGCTTGAAATCGCATCTTTGAGATTGCAGAATACATCTTGATACATCGCAAGCAATTTCCCCAAGTTGGCATTCTATAATTAGAAATTAATGTACACACAATAATTTGATAATGTAAACGTATCTATATAAATATTAAGCTAAATTAAATCGAATAAGCACTATAAAGTTTGCTTAAGTTTATGTCGTATTAATTTTATTTTTGATAGTTCATAACGATACAAGTAGCATTAGTAGGACTTTACGATACGGTGTACGTTAGCTAAAGGTCATAATATGAAATTCAACTTAGATTGAAATAAGTACAGAAAAAAATCAAATTGGTTACAATGAGAACTTATGTACTCACATTTTAGACGAGAATAAATTAAAATATTTTTGTCAGATTTTTCCTGTTTTAAGCATAGTTAAAACAATTTTAAGTTATTGAATATGTTCATTGCTAATTATAATTACAATTGATCTACCAGTTTTCTTATAAAATACTTATAATCGTATGATATATTTGTCTTAAAAGCTAAAAAAAGTTCTGTAACTTATATAATGTTAACATACCGACAACAGCTCGTAGTCTGAACGTAAGAGGGTTTACTGTAAATTTACCAAGAGAATAGTACGTATTAACGTGTTTTTCTAGTGCATTTCGTACTTCCGATTCTCCGCTCATTGTGTGAATGTCAAGATCAACATGAGATTCAAATGGATCAGGAGCATTTCTACAAAAATTCATTAAAACTTATTATCTTGTATTTATACTTATAGTACTACAATTATGTATAGCATTGATATTATTAAGTTGGAGCGTATCAGATGTGCGAGTCAACATTCTTGTTAAGGTAATTGTTTCCCGATCTATAGTTTATGCTTCTAGAAATATCCACTGATTCGAGAAATTTTTCAAACTTTGCATAAACTTCTGAATTTAAATTAAGAAGGTGGAAAGACCCTACTCGGTCGATTTTTTATTATTGAAGGCACCAGAATTACTTTCAGTAGCTTCAGCAAAATTAGTGACATGCACATCTGATACCCTCCTAAGCAACATAAGAAAAGGGTTTGGTAAAAATCATTATATTATTAAAAGGTAATCTAAGCTTGTAATAATTAATATAATTATTGATCCCTAATTTTTTTTATTAATATTCCATTGATTTATCAAATGTGATATCGGATTCGCCGAGTAACTGCTATATTTTTATAACATTGATAAAAAAATAAAGCACAATTTATTTAATTTTTTGATTAATGAAATGGTCTTTATGGAATCATGTTGTAAAAATTATTTAAACAAAAAGTCAACGTTTAAATAAACAACGAAATAAATTAACCCTTCGCCTACACACTAGGTCATCTGGACCTATACACATTTTAAAGAAAATTACATTTTTTTCAAACGTTCTTTTTTTCACGAATTTTTTTAGGTGAGTTAGACTTTAAAGACCTTTATAATACTTTTATAAATTACTTAAACATAGTTCAAACTATACTTCTGAATTTTTTAAACCAATCGGTTCAGTAGTTCTGGAGTAATACGCAATCAATAAGTTAACAGGCTCAGATTGACCCAGTGTATACGAGATGTTCGGAAAAATAGGTGTGTAGGCGAAGGGTTAAATAATCGAAATAAAGAATATCGCTTTGATCATGATTTTATCAATCACCGTAAGGCTCAGTTTTTAAACTTGCTGAGATTTAATGAATTATGTACATACATACATTTTTGCCGGTTAACTAATTTTCAATTTTTAATTCTTAATTATTTTATAATTTTAATTATGTAATTTTAATTTTCAATTTTAATAATATCCTTTATTCTCTAGTCTTTATTTTTAACTTATGTGCAATATTTTCATATTATTTTTATCCGGTCTTTTAACATTCTTAACCCTGCTTTTGCTGTGTTTATTCTACATTTTTACTACATGTAGTTGATTTAATAGTACACAATGACTTTCCATACAATCTAAGTAATTTAGCTTTTTGTATTTTCAAGAAATTAAGCGCGTCCTCGGAAAAACCAGTTGAAATCTACCGCTTAACTAATTCATTTTAGGCACTCATCATAGTCATAACTTCAAAACATACTCGTTTTTTTAGTTGAGAACTTCTTCAATTTTTATGGAAAGCCACAGACAATTTTAATCTTAATAAAATTTGTGATATACATTACTTAATTTTATTACATCTAGTTTCTTTAATTTATATGTTTTTATTAAATTTTTGTATAATTTTCTGCATAGCTCTGAAGAGGATAAATATGATACACTACAATATACTATTTCATTTTAGCGAGGCCGAAATTACCAACTTTCCATTTGAGGTTTAAACAGAAAATTTGTACTTTCTGTCCTGTGGCGAAATAGTAGTGTTTGACACTCCCTGCGTAAAGCTCGATTTTGCGTGCCACGCTCGAACACAAAAGCGTAAGATAAATCTCGCTTTGTACACATCGTATCAAAAAATACAGTTCTGTTGAGCTGCTGTTTTTCGCGAAAATGCTGTTTTACGCCCATTTGAATTAAAAAATAATGTTCACCGTACAACCAGAGCAATTTCCAACTTTGGGTAATTATACGACATTTAGACTGGTTCAGCCGGTTCTCGTACACAACGACCACCCTCGAGCCGAAAAATCGTTCCAGCTGTGTGATGACCACTATTTTGCAACAAACAAGTTACAAAATTCGCATTTCTGAACTAACTTGAGGTCCGAAGGTGCGACTTACTAGATAGAAGCCTTCTAAATTGAAATAATACATTACGCATCTAGGGAGGTAAAGAATTGGCTAGTCCATAGCACATGTAAAGTTATTAACACCCAAGCCGAAGTCGACGAAGGCAAACATGTACTATGGGGTTGCCATTTTACCTCCCGTGGTGCGTATACTATTTTTCGCTACAGCAAGGCCGAAATTACCAACTTTCTGTTTGAGGTCTGAACGGGAAGTTGGCACTTTCGGCCCGCTGTTGCTAAAATTATTTTTTTTGGCTGTGGGGCTAAAAATGGTCTTTTCCGACTTTATATGAAACCAAAAGTTCTATACTAGTTCTGGACCAGAACTAGTATATAACACATCTAGTCAGTAACATAAGAAGTGTCCCAGGTTTATAAACATGTGATCTAAGGCTTTTTTTTACTGGCCAAAATGTGTACAATATTTGTCTACTCGACGGTGTCGGAAAGCGGCAACTTCGTTTTGCGCTGCGGCTGGGAAGTTGGCGCTTTCCGGTGGCAGAATAGAAACACAAATTTTTTGGCTTAAATGCTACAAAAAAGTGTACAAAAGACAATCTTTGCAAGAAAATCCACATAAAGAATAGTAAATTATTTCAATGAATTTAATAGATTCAAATCTGACCTGACTTATAATCAAAATTAAAAATTATGCATACTTTCTAATTTAATTCGCTTCCTACGTAAAACGTACTTGAAAAAAAAAACAAAGTAAACTAAATTAAATTATCACTAAATTACATACAAAATTATACTTACTCAACTTTGACAAACGTAACGTGTTGATCTTTTCTTAAATGTCGATGTAAAATTTCTTCAACGCTTTTAGTAACATTTTCAGCAAACTTCTGGAATTTCTCCCCGTCTCTTCGTTCAAATTCTTCTCTATAAGGCTCTTTAATAGTCATAGATATCCTAAAGACATCTGAAAATATCGCATGAAAATATTACTATACGATTTTGTAGCTTTAGAAAAACAAATAAAAATTGTTAAATTATTGTTAAACATTTTAATAAAATGGGATTGTAATGATCGTGTTGTGATTCTCTTCGCGGTGAATATTTTAAAGTTATAATTTCATTACAATAAAAATAAAATATCAATTGTTTAAAAATTTACATACTTTTTTCTTCAAATTCGCCAGGTAGATCAACCAAATTTGACTCAGTCGTTGGACTTGAATACCTCGTCTGGACTTCTTTATTTGTGTATAAATTCGTATATACTTCTGTCGTAGGTCTCGTTGTGTGAAAATCGACGCTATTCGCACTTCCTTCTTCTCTCTCGACTTCGGGCTCTCCAGAACCTATGTCATCTTCATCATCACCTTGCCGCGTATATTTCTGTGATAACTTCGGTTGTATCGAACTATCGTCCTGTATCAGAAATACTTACATGAATAATATTTAAATATAGAAAGTAACTGGAATTATAACTATATATCTACATAAGTAATTAAAATCATTTTTCTGCGTAATTAGTATTTTCTTTAACGGGATTTTGGAGCCATACAATACATAAACTCTCCTGTATTTCCAAGTTTTTGTTGAAGTTATTAGATTTATAATGAATCTAATAAATTCATCTAATATTCCATAATAGTAATAGCCAGGGAGCTTAGCTCATAAAATCATGCTAAGAACAATAACCCCATTAAAAATCTAGAAATTCAGCTCATAAAATAATAATAAATACACAATTGTTTAAGTGTAAGCAAAATTAGTTCATGTGTTATACGTTTATGAAATCCTCGTAATATAAAACTTGATATTATTTTTGTAATCTTTTGTGTGCATTTGCACACGTGGTGCGCGTATACAGGCGTGTGTGCGTGTTGCACGAATCGCCAGAAACAACATTATTTTTAAATTTTACAATAAATTCAATTAAATACTGCAGTAATATATTACATATTACTAAATAGTAACAAGTGCGGGAATGCTATTTCCCGCACGAGAGATTGCAAAGCCCGAGTAGCTAGCAAAGCCGGTCACATTAGTACCTTATAGCAATCACACGTGTTTGGATATCCTCCGAACGTGCTCCGAACACTATTTTTTGCAACAGTATAAAAAGAATAGAGCCGGGTGGAGGAAGTAAAATAAGAACAGGAAAGAAGATGAGTGACAGGGCACAGACTCTAGAACGGGAAAGAGGTCCACAAGCGCAGCCCTCGGTCGCGCTAATGAATAAATAGCAGAAGTAACGCTTTTCATTTATGCTTTTAGAAATTTCATTGCAGAAAACAAACTTAATGCGGGAACTAATAGTTATTTATGCACCAATGGAGTAAAGTAGGTATTTATTACCGCGGGTGAAGTTTGCTGCTCGAGCTTTAGCGAGGACAGCTAATCACCCAAGGGAATAAATGCCTACTTAATCCTTGGTGCAAACAAAATTTTTCACCCTAACCATTTAAAAAAGTTCAGTTAATTGGACAACAGCCTTCATTGTTAAAAAAACATATTCTAAAATGCGCAAACGAAGTGCGTAAATCAACTAAC
>JAPYZA010002982.1:0-26620 GCA_030522685.1 Eupelmus azureus | reverse complement strand
CTCTCTCTCTCTCTCTCTTTGGCCGAAATGCACGTAAACTTGTCCCCTACGGGCAACGCCTCGGACCGATCTTTCTTCTATACTCGGCCGCGCCGCCCCCGAGTCCCGGCTTCAGGAGCCAAGGCTCGCCACCAGTGTGCGTTTGTTCGTCCTTCGGCCTCGGATTTACGATGCAGCGCGTTCACTTTGCTTTTGACTACTTCGTATTGAAATGGATTTTTCTTCTTTTTTTTGGGTAGATCTATATAGTTTTGACGCTCCGCTGGGTTTGTTGGGGCGAAACGTCATTGGACTGTGAAATTTATCCTGCGTCTTGGAGTAAAAGCTTGGTGTTAACTACCTGTTCTACGAGTCGAGTTGGTAAAAACGTGTGAAATGGCTGGATAAGAAGTCAGATGCGTGCTGGTTAAAAACATTAAAAACTTGTGGGCAAAAAGCACTTGTCGATTCCATTACGCTTTTCAAAATAAAAGCCTTACTTTTAAGGGCGACTTTGAATTTAATAGAAAAAGTAACAGCAAGAGTATTGTAACAGTCATTTTTATTTTAACCTTTTTTCAACAAAAACGCAATTAGAAAAAAAATCCAAACGCTCGACGCTAGTTAGTCCTTGACTGACTTCGAAAATGCAAAACTTTTTAAAATACGCAATCCCAGCCAACGAGAGCAACACCCCCTTTATCAATTAAAAATCGTTAAAAAAGCCAGGCTCTTATTATTAAAGAACCAAAAGCCGAAGCTGCAGGCGCGGGTAGGCGGGTTTAGCAAGTCGACGTGCTCTCCGCGCGTATACGTATGTACATACTTAATTGGAGCGCGCGCTGGATCCGGCTCGGCGGCTGCGGTGCTTCTGTTGTTCGTGGCTCTGGTAAACATGTGATTAGCTCCCGGAACGCGAGCCGCCCGGCAAGGGAACACATTTGTGGCTTGCATTAGAAAAGAGCGCGCGCGGGGCCGCTGCACGAACGGCATCGAGACAAAACAAATGTTTGGAGCAGGCCTTTCCGGTAAATCGGTCTCTTTGCCCCGGAGATTTTTCATGCGCCGCACGAGCCGAGGGAGAGTTAGAACGAGCTCTCTGTTTGGGCTTCGGGCTCTTAAAATTAGCGCTCTGGTGAAACGGATTCCTCGAAATTCACTCGGAAATTTTTCCCTCTTGCAACGGCTCGCACTCCGGCTTTCGTGATTGCGCGCGTCAAACTTTCCTGTATCGGCGCAAAAAGGAATCTTGCCCTTAAATAATGCAATTTAAATGGAAAAACGATAAACACAGGTGTTTAACGTTTGATCGATAAACGATTCGGCCGGCTTGCCGAGAGATAATTGACGGAAAGAAGAAGAAGAAAAAGCAGAATAAAATCACTTAAAAGCCGTCGAGAGTCCGCTTAAACGGCGAGCCTCGCAATTTGTCCGTCAAGTTAAGCCAGCCGTCAAGAGAGCCGAGCTCTCGGCGTCAAGACAGTCAGTCACAGAGAAGGAGCCGGTCGCGGGGCCGATTCCGTTACCGATTTCCCGTTCGAGCCAGTAATCCGAAAAATTCATGAATTCGATAATAGCCGGCGCGCCGGGCAAAAAGGGTACGAAGCTGCATTAAAAGGACGCAGCGCGGGTATAAAAATGGCGAAATCGGCCGACTGAGCCTGCAGGAATTGGAACAAAAACACGGGAAGAGAGAGAGAAGCGAAGGCGCAGGCAAGAAGAAGGTGCGAGAACCGCTTTCTTTCTCTCAGCCGAGGGTAGAGATTCAATGCGGATGGAGGAAGAGAGAGAGAGAGAGAGAGAGAGGGAAAAAGAAAGCGAGGGGGAGCCGAGAATGCGACGACCTGCATTACGTGTCGTCCGCTCCCGCAAGTCCTCGAGTGAGCCTTATGCTGTAGCTCTGCGCGGGCTTAGCTAGTGTGCGTCTTGTGGCAATCGAGGCGCGCTGCACCCGCAGCGCAGCTCGACACCTTTTCCCCCCTTTCATTTTCACAGGCGGCGTTTAGCCTAACGCACTGCACGTGATACGCCATACTGTTCTTTCATTTAGCGGCGCTCGCAATTAATTCTGCGATCTAGAGCTAGTTTTCTTAATAAGCAGTCTCGTTACGCTTCTCTCTTGCATATTTTGTCAAATATTTTGTTACGGTACTAATTATCTAATTGTTTAAGAGATAGGTAAATTAGTTTAACATATTGGATTGTCTTGGAAGGTATTTTTCTATATTTTATATTTGATTACTTATAACTTTTGAATGAAATAACCTTTTTAATTATTTTTATAAAAAATGAATTCAAAAAAACTATTTTTATTTATTTGTACATGTTCTTTGTACAGTTATAGTTAATAAAAATACACTATTATCCCAAAATTGAGTAAAATAATTCTATTTGAACACTTCAAAAATTAAGGCTTACTGCAATTTACAATTCTATTATTTCATTATTTCACAGATCGACTATTTCATCTCAACTATTTGTTTACGTTACTTAAATGTTTAAATTAAATTAAATTAAATTTATGATTTTGTGGTTCGCAGGAATTTTTTCTCATAATCGATAATTTAAATCAACTAAAGCTTTGTAAACTTTTTTGTTCCTGGAAAAAATATATGTCATGGCATAAAAATAACTTGCGATAATTATCGTTTGATTTATTGCACTGCAAATACTCTTGTCGAAAATTTGTTTTAAATGGGTCACCGACGATAAGAACAACAACTTTTATGTACCGATCAACTGCATTTTAATGTTTGATTGTTGTAATCGGCAAAACCCGATGATTGCTATAATCTATTCCCAGGAATCGGTATAATAACACTTCTATCGTGTTTTCATGTGCAAAAATCTATTTCCTATAGTTAATACCATGATAGAAATACGTAGTAATTTATACCGTACTTAGTTGCTAAAGTATTGACAATAATTTCCCTTGTTTCGCGAAAACATGAAAATAACAGCCACGCGGTTATTCCCGGAAGCCAAACGAATTCATTATCCCGAACAAGCATACAGCACCACGTATTCGCGAAACAAGATAAACGCTACAATTCACAAGTAAGAAAAATAAGAAAAAGTCAAAATCAAGTCAGAATTGAGATGAAAATAAATAAAAATCTCGACCCGAGCTTATTTGCAGAAGGGAATACTTAAAGTGCGAAAAGAAATGGAGCGCGAGCGTTAGGGTCATCGTTGCGTCCGGCGAGTGCCACTATACTGTAGAGTACGCCAGAGGTGTGCAAAAGCTTGTCTGGGGTAAAAAGATCGGAGGAGGGGGGAAGCGACTATCCAGACATATACTCGCACACCTATGCACTTGCTGAGATAACAGATGAACATAGATATACGTGCGCCGGCGGAGTTATACATTTATATATACTGGAGAAGGGAGTTGAGAAGGGGGAACCGCGGCTTGGAATAGGTGTAACGAGGCCGGCTTTGAAGTCGACGACTGAACATCGGTGATTGCACGAGATTAAAGAAAGGGCCCAGGGCCACTCGCTAGCCTTTATTTTCCTCTCCGCCTCGCACCTCTTTTTCTTTCCGCTTCTTCTTATTCTTTTTCTTATCCTGCGATATATAGCTGTAGTTGCCATGGCGAGGCTCGTGCTTGTTATGACACCCGTGATATGCGAAATGGTTGGCTAATTTATAAATCGAAGGTTGCGCTGGAAAGTTCGGTACTTTTAATTTAATTGGTCTGAAGAAACATTTATTCGATTCACTGATTATTTTTGCTTTATTTTGTTCATAAAAAGTTAATATTTACGAATTATTAAAATACAAATTTTTTCACTTTAGTAGGAATTAATTTTTATAAAATTTCTTCAAAATTTGAACGTTAAAGTTGAAATTGTCTTTTTGAAGTAGGCACCTTCCATTTCCAAAATTAAACGAATTGTTTAGACTAGCTAACCGAGTTAATTAATAAAAAGCAAAATGTCAACTAACAGTGTTTTGCGAAAAAGACGAGGAGGCAGATATAGCGCGATAGAAAGAGATGAAAAAAAAGAGGGTTGAATCGCGAAATTGGCTCTCGAGGTATTGATCAGTGTATGGAGCCGGGTCGCTCGCGCACTGCATACACGTGAGATTGAAAAAAACGTCGCATTCGCGCGCGCGATGATGAGGTGTGTATACGTGCGCCTGCGTAGGTGTGGGTGTGTATGAACGCAGGGGTGTATGTATGTACGTACGGGGCTGGAAAAATTGAGTCAGGGAAGCACTTGAACTTTATTTCGAGCATCGCGCTCGCGTTTTTTCCTCTCTCCTCGCGTCGCGACTGCTATACTTCGTAATTATGAACAGCTGCAACGTTTTTTGTCTTCCGTTTCAAAACGCGTTCATTAATGCGGCCGAGACACGTTATTGCTCGTCTATCCAGCCCCCTGATAATTCTTGAATTTCTAATTTGAGAGCATAGCTAACGAATGATTTTTTAATGAAGCTAAGAGTAAGCCTCTTTTCAGCGTCGGTTACTCCTTGCACTTCTGCACGCGAAAAATAACGTGCTATTACTGTTAAGCATTTCGAATAGAGTGGAAAATTTTGAAGCGAAAATTAATTACTTAAAAAAAAGTAATTACGTTCGCACTCTCGAGTGTGCATACACACTCAACAAAGACTTAAGGGAAAAAACGTACGCGTCATTAGTAACACGGCCAAGAAATTTTAAAGCCGTTGCGCACCGTAGTTTAAAAAAAAAGGCACGACCGACCCGCAAATTATGAAAAAAAAAAGAAATGGTAAACAATTAATGATATAGCGCCGGGCACTTGAAAATAATTTCCCGCTTTTCCAAGTGCGTGTACTTAGCTGAAAGTTGGCAAAAAAGGGGCGAGAGGGTTAAAAAAACAGCCATTGCCACTGCCGCGACAAATCGCCCAGCTACGAACATCGCTGGCACTGCTGCTGACTCGCTAACTGCGAGCGCAGGCGCTCTTCATTCGCCACGCAAATGAACGAGCTGCTGCTACTGCGACTCCAGCCTCTCGCTAATATGACGTATACTTCCTTAAGGGGGGGGGGGGGATCCGAGGAAGGGAAAAAAAGAAGACGAGAAGAAAAAAAACATCTCCGAGTGTGTGCGCGCAAGAGGGAGAGAGGGCAGTGAAAAAAGTACGCGCGGGGCGCGAGAGAGCGTTTAAAAAAAAGAAAAGAAGGTCGAGAGGAGGAGACTAGACCGTGCTGTTATTGCATTTTTTGCTGGGTCTTCAACAAAAACCAGGGGGGAGGAGGGGGGGAGAAGACGGAGTGGAGGGAAGTGGAAATGTGCAAAATTTTTTTTTTAGGTTTTTAGACGGTGTAACGCTTAATTGAAATTTCAATGAGAGTCGCGAGAAATTCGCGATCCTCGAGTACCTCGGCGTCTGGGAAAAATAATGGCTATTCAAAACTGCACCTGCATGCAATTTCTTGCGAGTAGCTGAAAGTTTTCGTTGCTGTGCATTCAACGAGCAAGTTATTCCTACCAAATTTTCGTATGCTTTGTTTAGGACAATTATTCAGTTTACATTCGTAGTGAGCATCAGACTCATTGTTTTCTATTTTTATATTGTTTATATATGAATAAATAGAAATTAAAAAAAAATAAAAAATTTTCATTTAATGTTTCAAAGTACACTATATCGTTTTATAGTATAAGCTATTGAAATATTGAGTGGATAACAAAGGAAGGAAAATGGAAAAGAAGGATTAAACATTTGTTTTCTTTTGAATTATCAAATTCTTATCTCCATTCAACATTTAATATATACGAAGCAACTTAAAGGATTTATCAAGTTTGAAACAAGTTGAAACTTTTATTCAGATAGCAAAAAGAAAATAAACGAGAGGAGCAGAGAGCATCAGAATAATAAGGGAGCGAGGAAGATATTACAAACGATAGTGGCCAGGAAGGTCGGGCCTGGCGAATTACACAAATGATTTGTAAGGCACATCGCGAAGGAGGCGGCAGGAAAAAGAGGAGAGGGCAAGAGTCCGAAAAAATGATACTGCAGAATCCTTGCGCTTAATTCAGCAGCTCGTATACGCTCGCAGCAAGGACGCGCGGCGCGTATATATATACACGAGTAATATTGCTGGTCTTTCGAGGGGGCTGCTGCATCACAGGGAGAGCCCAGCAAGCCGCGGAGAGAGAAAAGAGCTGCGAAGGTATATAAACGATATGATGTGTGGAGGAGAAGCGTGGAGCGAGAGGAGGGGAGGGGGGAGAGGAAAAGAGAGAAATATAAATGATATAACGTAAGCGGGCTGGGGCGCGCGAGCCGAGGAGAGGTAACCGGCCGCTAACAAGCAAGCAACCAGGCAGGCAGGCAGGCGTATAGCTGCAGCGCTGCTGTAGAGGGAGAAAGAAAGAGAGAAAGAGAGAGAGAGAAGGCTACACACCATAGAGGCGCAAAGGTATAGGAGGAAGAAACGTGGGAAGGCTCTGGAGGCGAGAGAGCGCGGAGGGAAAGGGACGAGTCACTAACTGCCGAGCGCCTACTGCTTCACGATGCAGCTCACACAACAAGGACGAGAGGAACAGCTCCTTCTCTCTCTCCTCTCTCCTCTCTGCACGCTAGTCATCCCGCCAGGCTGCCTGCTTGCTTATGCTCGGGCCTCCGCCGTGGAGCTGCTTCTTCGACTCTCTCGCTCGCGCGCCCATCTTAGAGAGAAAACGAGCGAGCCTCCAGCCCCGCGGAGCAATTTTCGCGCAAATTTTGCACCCAAGCGGCCGCGCGGCTCTTGACCTCCGCTCTGAGGCTTCTATACCTCCATGCTTATCCCGGACGACGATTGTCCTCTATCGCCTCTATACAGCCGTGGCTCAAAAACCGAACGACGCTGCCTCTGCTACTGCTCTCGTGTGTACTTTTTTCGGTTTTCCTTATATTTTTTTCTTTTTGCTTAGGCTATAGTTGTTGCGGAGAGGGCCGCCGGAGAAGTATAGGAATGCGAGCGAGCGCCTCTATGCATATGTATACGGCGCTGAATATTTTTGCAAGTTAAATTGCTGGCTTCCTTTTTTTTTCTCGCTCGAGAGACAAGAGCGACTGTTCAGCAATAACAGTTGCTGCTTTCGGAGAGTACATTAACTTTTATGCGCGCGAGAAAGCCGGAGTACTTTTTGCGCCGCGGATGCACCGGAGCTATACGTATGCGATAGCTCGAATCGTCTTGATGAACGTTTCTGACCTTTAGCCGATCGCTCGTAAATCCTACAACGAAGCAGGCGCATTGGGCTCAGCCTCGGTAATTAAAAGCACATAATTATGTAATAACCGCCTTTTTCGCGGGCTGCGCTGGTAAAGGGCTAAAACGAGCGAATGCCAGTGCGCTCGCGAGTAAAAAATCCTGGAGTTTTCGAGGCTCGCAATGAGACTGATATTTACGTTCTGCGAAGAGAGCCGGGGAGCAGAGAGAGAGAGAGAGAGAGCGGCAAGGTCGAAAAAGGAGCGAGCGAGCGCTGAGTAATAAGCGAAGCATAAAACACAGGTCGAACGAGCTGTCGGGGCAAAAATCAATCGGCCGGCCAGGCCGAGGCAGAAGAGCAAATACCTCGGCGAAAACGCGGAGTGGCGAGGCCCTCGCGGGTAAAAAGTAAAGCGCGCTCTCGGCCTGGATATGTATATACGTACTCCGAATGCAAATTGCACATTAGCGTAGTAGAGCAGAGAGAGAGAGAGAGAGGGCCGGCAGTTTTCGCGATCGATAAAAAGCGAACGAAATTCCCCGCGGGCAGAAAATGAGAAGTCGCTACGAGGAGAGAGAGAGAGAGAGAGAGAGCGGGAGAGCGGGCAGAAGATGAGAAGGATGAGGAGGAGGAGGGAAGAAGTAAGCAACGAGAGAGGAGTAAAAAGAAAGGGGCAAGCATCGTTACGTTAGGGGCATCGCATACGTTCACGCATGATTGGCTTCGTTGTCCATTGCCGCGAGCTGCGGGCCCCGGCTCTTTCTTTGCGCGCTCTCGCTAGCTCTCTCTCTCTTCCTCTCTTTCTCTCTCGTCCTTCGGAGCTGGGGTTCTTGAACACCTGTAATCATTCGGCTCGGCTGCAAAAAGGCCCTCGTTTGACTCTTGCGCTCTCTTGACTTGTATACTCCTCCTACCTTACCCCCCTCCCTCTCCCCCTTTTCTTCTGCTCACGCATCCTTTCATATTATTCCTGCCTGTAAAGGGCAAGCCAGGCTGCCGCTGCTTCGTCGTCGTCGTCGTCGTCGTCGACGTCGACGATGGCGAGTGTAGAGCTGCTCTCGAGGAGGTGGAGAGAAGACGAGGACGTTGGTGCGCGGCACTATGGGGTCTCTGAGCCGCCGGCTTGGGCTGCACCACAAACGACTATGTGCGCGCTTGCGGCTGCAGGCGGCAGATTCGTCTTTCCTTTGATTTCGACGCGCCTATCATGCTACAGCAATTTTCATCGTCAGACGAGAATAATTTCAAGCGAGTGTTTATAGAAATGCCATGGCTCGACTCCCTCTTCCTCTCGCTTGCGCTTTGTACGTGCTGCACCGAGCCGAGGCGCAACTCTATCTCAAACGAGTTCAATTCCTATTTGTTCAGCTGAAATTCCGGCTTTCAAAGGAGCGATCGTGCATTCAGGCATAACGATATAAACTTGATTTTTTTACAGAAAAGAGACTCTATCTGCGTATATTTTTTATTTGTCTGTCACTTGGTTGAAATGAGATTTCAAAGAAATTGAGAATTAATTTTGGAAATTATTGTGCGGAAAATAATTTTGTTTAAATAATTTTTGT
Organism: Eupelmus azureus; assembly: GCA_030522685.1. Taxonomy (NCBI): domain Eukaryota; kingdom Metazoa; phylum Arthropoda; class Insecta; order Hymenoptera; family Eupelmidae; genus Eupelmus; species Eupelmus azureus. The sequence continues at coordinate 17,899 of JAPYZA010002982.1, read as the reverse complement.
CGTTATAAAAGTAAAAATTTTAAACTTAAAGATTATAAGAATGATGATCTTTATGTATATCCAGATAAAAAAACAATATTGAACCCATAAAACTTGTTAGGACGAAAAATTATTGTGTAAAGAAATGGAATTGAAAATTAATTTGAAAAATTAATTTTTTCGTCTTACTTCAAAATTTCAAACAAAATCTTTACTTACTATTTAAAATTTCGTCGTATTTGAAGTTTTTGTTTTTTTCCTGCATTCAATTTTAAGAATTATCATATTTTAAAAAACTTAAAACAGAAAAATTAATTTGAATACGTCATTTTTCTTCAGTTTTTCTTCATTTTCTTGCATTCAGTCATTTAAATTATCATAAGATATTAAAAAAGTTTATACACAGAAATTAATTCAATGTACTGAATTAAAAGAAATTTAATGTTATTTTAATTTTATTTATGCACATTTACATATTATGGTCCCATAATCATCCTGCTTTACTAAAAAGGTAAAAAAAACTCTCATCTTCAATAAAATAATTAAAAGAAGTCAATTCCGAATAAAAAATCCCAGCAAAACACAAACTCAGCCTCGTTCCCCGGCTCGCAGCGAATCCCGAAGGGAAGTTGAAAACCCATCCACAGCGCATATAAACAAGTCACTATACAAGCCATCTCGTCGCGCGGACGAGCGCGCGAATGACCAGCTGCCGTATTAGGGCAGGCACGTATAGCGAGCCGCGGCTGCACGCACGCGTATATATGCGTGCATGTAGCTGGCGGCGCGTGATGCGAATTCGAGCGAGCCTTTAAGCATGCGCTTACGCACATCGTCGGCGCCTAAGTACGCTCCAGCTCTAAGACTCCCGCTACGCCTCACCCACTGCACGCTCCTATAAACGAGCCAGTCCGCCTCCTTTTTTTTCTTCCCCCCTCCCTGCTCACTTTTCGGAAAGCCTTACCGCGAAAACGATTTTGATGCTCGTTAACGCTGATGCTATACTCGTCGGGCGCGTAATTGGGGCCCCTCTCTGGCTTTGTGCACGGCTGACTGGGGTGCGTGATGTACCATTGTGAGGCGAGCGCGCGCGTCGCCTCGTTTGCTGCTTTCCGCTCGCCCCTCTGTCTTTTTTTCGCTTCTCTCGAGTGGAACGAGCGGAAAAGTATTTTTATCGAAGCGATAATGACTCGACAATCATAATCGCGCCGCGCGCGTGCCGCTTTATTTGCTTCTTGGAGCGCTCGTTATTGAAAATAAAACGATACCGCGCCGAACGAAAGAGTTAAGAGAGAAAGAGATAGTACAGAGGCTATAAACAGCGCGTAATCCATCCGCAGCGTAGAAAACAGCAGCAGCAGCAGCAGCAGTGCGATGCGTGCGCTGTAATTGCAGCGCGCAAAAATTAAAAGCTGGCCGAAAAATTCGCGAGTACATGCGCGCGTATAATGACACGGGCGATCGGGTAATCAAATTTTCTTCCTCACGAGCGGAAAGCAAAAAAGCAATCTAATTATCCGGCTTGTAAAGAAAGCTCGTCTTCGGAGGCGAGCTCGGGCGAGAGAGGGCTGCACGTGTATATATGTAAACGCTGAAGGCCCTCTTTGTGCGCGCATCAGCAGCAGCAGCAGCATCGAGCTCTCGTTCCTTCTCATTTGCACAGGACGCTCCCATGAGCCTCTTTCGGGCTGGCTCGCTCGCTGAAAGGTATTATGACACGTTTTATTATTTAAGTGCGGGCTCGCGTGTCCGTCCGTCTGTTCGAGGGTCCAAGGAGAAACGAGCTGAGAGAGAGAGAGAGAGAATGAAAGTTGAAAGAGGAAGGAAGAAGGCTCGGAGAGAGAGAGAGAGAGAGAACGAGAGCAGGGCGCTGCACTAGAGCGCAGAGCTCTCGTCGAGGATCCCGCGAGGAGAAGGAACGCACTAGGCGCAGTCTTGGGGGCTGGGTGCGAAAAGTAAGAGGCCTCTCCCGCACATCGTCCCTCTTTCTTTGAGCTCGCTTCGCTCTCTCTCTCTCTCTCTCTCTCTCGCGTTAAACCATTTTTTTTCGTTCGAGTATGTGTGCGCGCGCCCGCGCGCTCGGCAGCAAGGCGTAAAGAGAATAATAATGCGTTAAAGTGCATAATGAGGTGAAGAAACTGTAGCTCGCCGGTTCCGCGTCTCTCTCTCTCTCTCTCTCTCTCCTGCCCTGTATATAGTGTCAGGCGGCCTGGCCGCGCGCGCGAGCGCTTGGGCTTCAAAGGCGAAAAAGCGCGCCCTCCGCGTGTACGTATACGTCGCGCCTCCTCCTCCCTTTTCAGGCCTGACGGAAGTACGGGCGCCCCCTCCCTCGTCTTGCCGGCCGTGTTTTTTAACCTCGTCTAGCGCCCGCGCCAGGCAGCCCGCTTATTCTTGATCGCGCGCGGCACGTGTGATGTGCTTTGGACTCTCTCTCTCTCCTCCCCCTTGCCGCTCTCTCTTTCTCTTTCTGCGTGTAAGTAAGCTTGTGTATAGAAGAGACCGCGAGAGCGAGGGAGGAGAGTTGGGAAACAAGATAATGCAACTGCACAATTACACAAAGACCGCGCGCGATCTTTCCTCTCTGTGTGTGCGCGCGCGCGCTCTGTGTACCTCGTATTATTCTGCGTCACCTTTGTAATTACGAGATATTGGTCAGAGTGTTAGGGAGGGAGGGAGGGTGATTTTGTTAAGTGATTTTTGAATTGGTTGTTATTTACTAATGCTGATGCTTATATCTATTTTCGTTCATTCTGCTCGGAATATAACTAAGCGATTTATTAATAATTTTAATTATAATGATAGAAAGAGTTATCACACTTATGGTATTATTACTTAAGTATTATTATTTGACCAATTCCACAAAATGTAAATACTGACATAACTTCAATACTGATTTTAATTAAGATATTAGTCCTTAACCGATCATTAAAGAAACTGTTAAAGTTTTGTGTTGATAATCCATTTAATTATTAAAACTCACATACTTACAGAATACTATATTCAAGTGTATCGCTTGTTAATAGCTAAACCACCGACCTATTAAGAATTCTTTCTATCAATACAAAACGCGTGGCTGATCGAATTGATCTTTGTTTACGTAAAATTGGCCTAGAATACGAGGGACTTGTGCAAACGAAAGTGAAACGGGGGTGGGGGGAAAAAGGGAAAAACGTGAAAAGGGATGCTGAACTACAGAGAAAGAAAAAGAAGGAAAAAAGTGCAAAAAGCAACGATAATACAGGGTAGCTTTGTGTGTAGGTAGGCTGCTTGCGCGAACAGCAGCAGCGGGCGAAAGAGAAAGCTGACTGGGAGAGAAGAGAGAAAGAGCGAGAAGTACTACATCACAAGGGATAAGAGGAGGCGCGCATGCACGCATCGAAGTCTTTCGATGCTGCTGCTGCTGCTGCTGTGCACAAGCGAGAAAGAGAGGAGGAAAGAAGCGAAAAGGCCGAAGCCTTTTGAATCAGCGGCGGCGGCGGCGGCAGTGCCGCGCTTTTTGTTTAATCCGGTGCGCGCGGCGCGCGAGCGGAGAACTAATTAAGGAAGCGACGTAAAAGAGAGCCCGCTGCTCCGATGCCGATTAAGGGCGTCGAATCGCTCTTGAAACGCCTTGCCTTATCGAGCCGCCGCCGACGCTTTTTACCGCGCGAGCTTCCTCCTTTTCCCTCCCCAGCTTTTCTTCGAATTCGCGCTAACGCTCTACTTGTAACCATTGTGCTCTCTCTCTCTCTCTTGGCCTTTTCTTGCGCAAGTGCGATTCAGGATGTAGACTCTCGCCTCATCGGCGTAAGCAGGCCGCGCGCGCTTTTATTAAAATGAAATTTATCATAAGGTGCTCTTCTCGGGGCCCGCGCGAGAGCGCGAGGAATGGAAAATAAAGCGAGAGCGCGGCCACTTTGTGTGCCGCTCGCCGACAAAAGCCAGCCTCGTTGGTAAACGCGCGACGGCAGCCTTGTGTGTGCCGCTGCGCCTGTGTTTGTATCGCGCTCGTATATCTGCGCATAAATATGCGAGCAAACAAGCGCGGATGCTGCTCCGCTGCCGGCGCGGCAAGAGCGGATCATAAACGACGGCATTAAGAATTACTATACCGCAAATAAGATTATCGTCTTCGCGATTAGCCGCATGTGTATGACCTAATGCTTAGTGTGTATAAGCAAGCCAACTAATCGCTTTAGTTTATACGAGTGATACTTACTTTTTAGTATAATGCGATAAGGAGGAGGATGAGTTAATGATTTGTTTCTTTTTCATTTTCAGGCTCGCCAACGCTGCTCTTCGCCACGAACAAGGACATCCGCGTGGCGAACGTCTCGCGCTCGAACAAAGTCGTCTCGACGATCGTCAAGGACCTGTCGGAGGGCGTCACCCTCGACTTCTACTACGAGCGCGGCCTCGTCTGCTGGTCCGACAGCGCGCTCGAGATGATCCAGTGCGTTCGCACCAATGGCACTTATACTCAGGTCAGTGTCTCCCTCTAGTTTTTTTATTATAATGCTGTGAGAACGATTATGCCGATTTTATAACTCTGAGATTGTTTGTTGTTTTTATTATGCGAGAATTATTGAGTAACCAATTAGTACCTTATCGCCTTGTTTATTATGTATCTCCGGCTATTTATTTTATACTTACTTTTATGTTATGTACATACTTCATTAAACGTTAAATCCAAAGATGAGATGTAAATTTTGCAATTTTTAATCAAATTATAGACGCATTTACTGGTTCAATAAGTTATTTATCTTTTTTATCTCGCTAGTCTAGTCGCTTATCTTTTACTATTTTTAAACCAGAAAGCACATAATATAATTAAAATACTCTCAACTACAGGATCCCATAACGGTGGTGAACTCGAGCCTTATATCGCCGGATGGTCTGGCCTGTGACTGGTATACAGGCAAGCTATACTGGACCGACGGCGAGAAGAATCGCATCGAGGTGACGAGCATCGACGGCCGTCAGCGCAAGGTCCTCTTCTGGACGGACATCTATCAGCCCCGTGCGATCGCCCTAGTGCCTATGAAGAGCATCTTCTTCTGGACAGACTGGGGCGATGTGCCCAAGATCGAGCGAGCCGCCATGAACGGCGATCCGTCGAGCCGTAGCGTCGTCGTGTCCGACGATATATTCTGGCCGAACGGGCTGACCATCGACTACGAGAACGACCTTGTCTACTGGGTGGACGGCAGGTACAAGTTCATCGCGGTAATGGATTATTACGGCCGTAATAGGAGAAAGATCGTGAGCGACGGCCTCGAGTATCCGTTTGCGATAACGTACCTCGATCAGCGGCTCTACTGGACGGACTGGCGAACCTGGTGCATCCACACGCTGGATCTGCGCTCGGGTAACGCAAGACCGAGGGAGCTTTTTCACGGGGAGTACATACCTGGTGATATCGAGGTTTGGGACGCGAGGCGACAGCCACCAGCGGTCAACAATCCTTGCAAGAACAATAATGGCAACTGCTCGCACCTCTGTTTATTGAGCCCCAAGCCACCGGGCTACAGTTGCGCCTGTCCGACTGGGGTCAAGCTCATCGATGAGTACACCTGCGCCAAGGGACCGCAGGAGCTGCTGCTCATTGTTCAGAGAAACGAAATCAGCATGATCTCGCTCGATTCGCCCGACTATACGAATTTCGTTCTGCCGCTCACGGGAATTAAGCATGCCATCGCTATTGACTTTGACCCTGTTGACGAGATGCTCTACTGGACCGATGAACAAGCTCACGTTATTAGAAGGTAATTGCGACTTCTTAATTTTTGCTTAAGAATTTTTTATTTTATTAACGTTGTGAATGATTAAATTAATCCTTCTTCTTATTTTTAGAGCGTACCTGAATGGAACAGGACAGCAAGACATTTTAACGACCGAAGTAAAAAGTGCCGACGGTATAGCAGTTGACTGGATTGCTAGAAATTTATATTGGACTGACACTGGCACGGATCGCATCGAAGTTGCCAGATTAAATGGAACTAATAGAAAAGTTCTGATTCACGAAGACTTGGGCGAGCCGAGAGCAATCGCTCTTGCACTTGAGCTTGGTTGGATGTTTTGGACTGATTGGGATGACAAGAGACCAAAGATTGAGCGAAGCAATTTAGACGGTAGCGAAAGAACTTTGCTAATTACAAAAGACATCATTTGGCCTAATGGCATTGCTCTGGACCTTGAAAGAAAGAAAGTGTACTGGTGTGATGCTAAGACTGACAAAATTGAAGTTAGTACAGATATTTTAAAAATGCAATATTTATAATATTTTACAATCTAAAGTTTATTTTTTAAAATAATAATTATATCCGTTATCATAGGTTTGCAATATGGATGGTACTGATCGAAGAGAAGTCATCGCGGAGAATCTTCCTCACTTGTTTGGCTTTAGTTTATTAGGAGACTTTTTATACTGGACTGATTGGCAAAGAAGAAGCATTGATAGAGCGCATAAGTTAACAGGCGGGGAAAGAGAAATTATTGTTGAGCAATTTCCAAATGTTATGGGCCTTAAAGCAGTGCATAGAGGAAAACCTAATGGTACTAACCCATGCGCGAAAAATAATGGAGGATGCAGCCAATTATGCTTAAACCGACCAGGAGACAAATACGTTTGTGCTTGTCAAATTGGTTATGAACTTACAAAAGACTCAAAAACTTGCGTAGTGCCAGAAACATTTTTGCTTTTCACGAGAAAAGATAAAATTGGTAGAACCAGTATTGAAAATGCTAACAACGATAACATTATTCCTATTACGGGAATAAAGGATGCAAGGTAATATACATAATTTATATTATAAATAATAACTGTTCTAACTGAATACATATAAAAAAAATTTTTAAAAATTAAGATTCTGACAATTTATTTAATTACTATTAAAAAAAATTTTATTAAATATCTATCCTATCTACTTGCAGTGCCCTTGATTTCGAAATATCCGATAATCGTATATACTGGACCGATGTCAAATTAAAAACTATAACACGTGCCTTTATGAATGGATCGGAAGTAGAAAAAGTAGTTGATCTCGGTCTAGAGACACCTGACGGTCTGGCAGTTGATTGGATCGCACACAATCTCTATTGGAGTGATACTGGTACTCGTAGAATTGAGGTTGTTCATCTCGAGGGTTACAGTAGAAGAGTACTTATTTGGCAAGATCTTATCGAGCCAAGATGTCTCGCACTTGATCCAGAAAGAGGGTAATTTTTTTATTATATATTACATTTGACATACACTTAATTTCATTTTTTAATTAAGATCAAAATAATAAAAACTATTTTATTTTTAAATGGCAAAGATATTTAAAACTTTTTAAAAATCGCCAATTTATAATTTCAATTATGATTTTTGCACCTTTTACATTGATGTAACAATTTTAATAAAAAATAAATTTTTAGATTTATCTATTGGATAGAATGGGCGAACACTGGTGCAATAGAAAGAGCTTGGCTAGACGGAACGCATCGTCAAGTTGTTTTATCTGATATTGGCCGCACCAACGGCTTAACAATAGATCATTCAGCAAGGCGTCTTTATTGGGCTGATCTTTTTACTCCGGCAATCGATAGTTACGATTTGATAACTAAAAAGCGGAAAGCAATCATCACTCAGAAAATTGGCTACCCATTTAGCATCACTCAATATCAAGAGTATATTTACTGGACAGATTGGAATACTGGTGATATTGAACGAGCTAATAAGACATCTGGTGGAAATAGAACAAAAATCCATGACAACTTAGAATCGGTTACAGATCTTTTAGTCGTTCATAAATCCAGGCAACCAGGTTGGAATACGTGTTCACTTAATAATGGTGACTGCAGTCATTTATGCATAGCTTTACCTGGAAACAGTGGGGGTCTTTCAAAAAATCATAAGTGTGCTTGTCCGACTCATTATACTCTTGACTCTGACAATAAAACTTGCATTGGTAAGTTTACACTAATTATTATTGATAAATCTCATGAAATTAATGCTTACAAATATAAATAATTTAATTTGGATTCCATATAGTATTATTATAAAAGCAAAGTTTATATCATAGCTGAAATAAAATAATTTTAAAATATATGTTTTACAGCCCCAAAGAATTTTATGGTGTACAGTTTTCGTAACGTTATGGGACGTTTTTTACCTGATACTAACGACTGTCCTGATATAACTCTACGTGTCCAAGGACTAAAAAATGTCCGTGCAATCGAGTTCGATCCAATAAGTCAATACATTTACTGGATCCGCACGGGCGATGGACGTACCTCTTCAATTCGTAAAGCCTTAGAGAATCGCACCCATGCCGTTGTGGTACTTCCTGGAGGTACTGGCCATCCCTTCGACCTAGCTCTCGATCCTCTAGGCCGTTTACTTTTTTGGTCCTGCTCGATTAATGATGCTATCAACGTTACGAGATTGGACAGTGACTCTACTCTAGGTGTCGTTGTCAAAGGTGAAGGTGAAAAACCAAGAAACATTGCTTTGCATCCAGAGAAACGATTGCTTTTCTGGACGGATGTTGGTGAAAAAATGCGCGTTATGCAAAGTTTTATGGACGGAAAGGACAGAGTCGTTATAGCTTCGGATTTGGAATCGCCTACAAGCTTAGCCGTTGATACTACTGCCAATCTTATCTACTGGGCTCATGGGAGACAAATCGAATTTGCTGAACTCGGTGGATCTAATCGACGTATTCTTGTTGCTGCCCTTCAAGGATCAGTTGTACATTTGTCTGTACTTTTTGATTATGTTTACTGGTAAAATATATTTTATTAGATGTTATTACGTTTTAGATAACAAAAATTATTGCTTACTTAATACTTTAATGTTTTTAGGTTTGATCGTGACAGTCAAGCAGTCGAGAGGGTCGATAAAACAACTGGATCTGGTAGAAAAACTGTGATGAGTAATCGTGCTTTGACAGATTTGGTTTCTGTGAGAAAGCCCAGCAATCATGCTATGGAATCGAATGTCTGTAGTCCTTTACATGAATACGGTGGTTGTTCACATATTTGTGTTGGAACTGGCTCGAACGCAAGATGCGCTTGTCCAAAATCACTCGTGCTTTCGGATGATGGCAAGAATTGTAGAATAGCACCTACTTGTGGTGCAGATCACTTTACTTGCCTTACATCGAAATCGCCAGACTCTAAAGATTGCATTCCGGCTACTTGGAAGTGCGATGGTCAGAGAGATTGCTCTGACGGTAGTGATGAAGTTGGCTGCCCTCCTTGCAATCGAGACTTGTATTTTGAATGTCACAACGGCCATTGCATCGGTAATGTCTTTTTTCACTTCATCAAACATTATTTCAAAATCAATAGTAAAATATTCTTGAAGTAAATATGAACTTGGTATAGAAAAAACTGTTTAATATCATCAATTCAGACATGTAACAATATCTTGAAATTTAAATTTAATTCATCATTATTAAATGAAGAAAAAATTAAAATAATTTAATTTGATTCAAAGTATTATTTGTTACAAAAATTTATTGCAATATTATTTGTAACAATTTCAGATAATGCATGGGTATGTGATGGAACAGCACAGTGCAGCAATGGGGAAGACGAGATGAATTGTTGTCGACCAGGTCAGTTTCGGTGTACAAGCACGGGGGTGTGTATATCAGCAGCGGCACTCTGCGACGGTTGGGAAGCAGGACAAGCTGTTGATCACTCACTCGAATCTGGCAAAAGTACATACGTTATTGCCGTTCTCGTCGTTATGGCCGCCACAGCTATCGTAGTTTTCGGTTTTTATTACTGCCGCCGTAGGCTTGCTAATGGCGAAGAACTACCTGACATTCTACATGACTCTGCAGGCGACCCGTTATCACCGAAAAGCGGTAGAATGGCCAAACCTATGCTTGCACAGAAAAACGCCAGGAAAGACCTTAAGCCTGGCATGGCCGTTAGGATGTCTACACTCAACGGCAGTAGCATTAGTTCCAGCTACGATCGGAGCCATATTACAGGTTTTTCCTATTGTTCGTTATCCCTCTTCTTTATTCAATATTATTTACTTGTGGTGCTAGTGTGCAATTCGAATATTTAATAATCGAAAGCTATTTTTACTGAAAACTTTTTTCCTATAATATTTCTACTGATGGAAACTATAAATAAAATATGATGATACTAAAAATTATAATTTTATATAATTTTAAACTTAATTTATACTAGACATTGCACACTAAACCAGAAAGTTTAATAATGGCAAAGGATTAATTTTTTCTAATTATTTTCTTTCGCTTCAGGTGCATCAAGTTCAACTCATGGGAGTTCAGCTGGAGGATATCCCCAAGAGACGCTGAATCCACCACCTAGTCCCGCCACTACGGCGAATTCGACACGTTGCTCAAGTAGCAATGCCTCGCGATATCGTCCCTATCGTAATTATAGGATGATAAACCAGCCACCGCCACCAACGCCCTGTAGTACGGACGTCTGTGATGAATCCGACAGTAATTACCCGGCAATGCCGCGCTTCAGGTACGGCCATGCTGGGGAGCCCTTTCCGCCACCGCCGACCCCGAGATCGGTATATCAGAGCGACACGGCAATCAGCTGTCCGCCATCGCCGAGCTCGAGGTCGTCGACCTACTTCAGTCCCTTACCGCCGCCTCCATCGCCTGTACCTTGAAACAACATCTCAGTGTTCTTCTTGAAAAGGAAAACAACAAAAGATATTTCTAACAATATACTTCATTTTCTTATTCAAGTATATATGTAAATATTTTAACTTGTTCACTACAAGAAATTAAGTTCAACAAGACTTGCATTATTGTGGCGACTTTCCAAAGCAAACCTAACTTGATTTTAATTTAATTTTACTTTTAAATCGTATTACTATAATGTACATAGCGGTTTTACAAATTGCCGTTGGAAATTCGCCATTACTTAAAAAGAATATTTTAAACTGTTAAATAAAACACAGCCGCACTATAACGAAAACGTTAAATTTAAAATTTTTGAGATGCTTGAGAATTAACAAATTTTAAATCAGCATAATTAGATAGATCATATTCAATGGAAATTTTAAACAAAATTACTACTTTCACATTTTGCCATAGTGCGGTCACACGTTGCGAGGGTAAAATACGAGCTTAAATTATTGCGAATGGCATAAATTGTCATTCGATAAGTGCAAATATTCGATTTATAAGTTAATTTACTGACTCCCATGTACAAAGTCCGACAGCCAGTGTGCCTAATTATGATCGTGATTTTTTCCATGGTCTGTTGTAAATAAAAAATGTGTGACTGTGCAATGTTAAAAGTAAAAGAATGGCTGATTGTTCGAATGTATAAAAAATAATTTGTACATGACATTATTTTCTAACACAAGTAAATGAATCCAATCCCAAGATTTGTAGGTATGACTTTTTTTTTAATTTTAAGTTTATTTTGAAAATATCAAAAATTTTATTCAATGACTATATCTGTTTTTTTAATGTTTATATTCTGCGTCACTATAGTGTTAAAAGGAATATAAAAAATGATTGTTATATAATAAGTATTTGTACAAACTGAAAATTTTGTTGGGATTGGATACATTTTTTATGCATAGGAAACAAAATATGCATCAAATGAGCAGAATTGTTTTCTGCTTCTCTATCTATATTCTGTTATTTGTGATATAAAGTATATTATCACGCTATTATATATAAACTTCGTTACATTATTAATATAATTATTATTAAACGCATATGCATTATTTATGTTTCTTACAATGTCATAGCGTTTAACCAAAGGTTGCATTGAACATTCTGCACTAATTGTTGTCATTATTATTAATACCTTGTCAAAACCTATGGTAAACTATTTTGAAATGCGTTGCAAAAGAAAAATGAATTTTCTACAAACTTTTTAAAACATTTATAAAGGATATTTAATTATAATCAAAATTTTCAATGAGCTTAAAAACACAAAGGTGATTAAAAACAAAATTATAACTTTGTATAAATTATATCATATAAATCATAAAACTGAGGGTTAAAATGTGAATAATTAAAGGTAATTATTGTTAATGTTAAAATACGATTGATAGAACTTGAACAAAAGTTTCAAAGTGTTTGGATATTTTGTAATTTTGGATACAAAAAATTATGTTATTAATCTATGCGTTGAATGATTATTTTATTAATTATAAGTTATAAAACATTGAAATAGTGGAGGTGTATTACGAAAATGAGGAAAACCGCAATAGTATTAAAGCAAATGAGTGTAAATGCATATATTAAAGTCCATTGACTGGGCGCAAAACTACTTCGGCAAATATTGCGGACTTATCATTCCAATTTCATTTTACAAAAATGTTCGTTTGAAACGCGTATAATCCTAGTAGCTTTTTTAAAAACGCGTTTGCATATACTTTTACTCATTTATTACTGCACGACTAACTGCTTAAATTTAAGCGAAGATATGGCCAGCTTAATAGTTATTGAAATTAGAATTAGAAGTTCTTTATCAAACAGGATTTCCTTTAATATAAAATAACAGAATAAACCATTTAAAAAATGTAAGGTCAAAGAAAAATTTATTTTAATAATTCGGTAAAATATTTAATTTATCATTTTTAGTAGATCTGATAAAAATATGTATTTATCAATGATGTCATTGCAACGTAATTTGAAAAAATTATAAGAAAGTTACTAAAGCTCTATTTTTTAGTAAATAATAAGTGGCGATATCAGAGAAATAAAAAAAAGATTACTGTTCCTGTGATGAAAATCACATTCATCGTGCCATAACTTTGCGATTTTTTAATAAAACATAAATGACGCATATTTAAGAACTGTTGTTTTTATTCTAATGAAGAAAATTCACCGTAATACACTTTTGTGTGTCAATGAATCAAGAAAATTTTAAGCGGGTCAAAAAATTTAATTACCTCGCGAAAGCTACTGTCGACTGCCGGTCGAGGTTTAAACTCTGTATACTGTTATTAAGAAATGTATTCTTATTTAGTGTCGTAAGACTGACGTTGACACCTCTATATTTTTTTTACATTCGTATCGACGTATCGTGTTCTACCTATATGTGTAAAATATTTGTACAGAACGAAAAATAAAAAATTTTGTTAACATATTTTAAATCAATTAAAATGTTTATACATTATTTAATACACTTACTACCTTCTTCGTACATTCCAAATTCTAAAACACTCTTTTTATAGAAAATCTTCGGAATAAATGTTTTAAACTTTTCTGCGTCATTGAAGTGTAAGTCGAATTTCTTTTAAAAATATTGTGATATTTATATAGTCTTTTCATAATAGATAATGCAAAAAAATACTTTACACAAATTTAAAGTAAAGATACCGTTGTAAGAAAATAAGTACGTTAAAGTAATATTTTATTAAACAAGTGATTTTGCAGTCCACTTTTACAAGCAATTCTTATAGAAATTATTTTTACATATTGTATTCTATAAAGGAATATTTATAAGCTAGATATAATCATTTAAAATAAATGAAATAAAGAAAAAATAATTTATAATTGTTCAAACTGCTCATACATTTCAACACATACAAATTAAATTTAACTGTATATATTTGAATAAATTAAAACTGTTTTAGCTTATTATAAGAATTTTCAATAACAGATTTATTTATTTATTTATTTATTTTAAACCGGCTAATAAGCCCTTTATACAAAGTATGCATTATTGATATTACAAGGTATGAGATTTTTCGGATTGCATTTATAAAAGCTAGTATTTATATAGCTAGTAGTATTTTGATACTTAAATGCTGGATGCTGCTTTTATTTCATAATGCTTTTAATTCATAATATATTTCAAAAAACATAATGTAAACTTTTTAAATTCACTACTATTGTAGTATTTGATTTGAAAAAGTTCCAAGTTAATTAGATAATTTAAATCAAAAAACTAATTTTTAATACTTTTATTTTATTTCACGTGAAAATTTAAATTTTGCCTATACTTATTATCATCATACACATTTACAAAAATACGGATATTTTACCTTATCAAAATACTATGTCGTTATTACGTGGTAATCATATCCATGTGCTAACTATGTGGGAGCCATGTGGGGACCATGTGATGACCATATGGATTTTTTCAGTAGGGAGCACCTCAGCCTTTACCATAAGGAAGCATAGTCAGACTAGACCCTTCAGTTATTGTATGTTGAGTTATTGGACTTTTAGATACTTGTACGTTATTGTGTTAGTGGATTTTGGGTTATTGAATTTCTTGGACTTTTTTATTGATTGAGTTATTAGATTTTTGGAATATTGGATTTGTTGATGTTTCGAATTTTTTGAGTTATTTAAATATTTGGGTTAATGGATTTGTTGGATTTTCTAAATTTTGATGTAATAAGTATTTTTGGGTCATTGAATTTAATGAGTTTCATAAGTATTTAAGTTGTATTTTGAGGGAATATAAAAAAACGCTATACGAAGTTTAAAACTGAGTAAACATGGAAAGTTGATTAAATTTTTTAAATTGCTATGCCAGAGTTGAAAAAATTGCGGAAAAATAAAAAATTGCTGGGTTGAAGGTAAAAAGTGACGAAATTCGATTTAGGCCTATTTATTCTATTTAAGCCTTTTGTCTAGCCAGCTGGTTCAGAAATTTGTTGGAAATACTTACTTGCTTCCTCAAAAGCCTCCACTTTTCTAAGCCCCATTCCACCAAAACTTTCCTCTATTTGTCTCTTCCTTAAAACTGGGAGAGAAAGATACATTCAAAGTGGTATGACTCGAGATCCATTGAAAATATAACAATTTTTTAAGAATGAACGGCCTTGTCAAAACACTTCGATTGATATAACGTTTTTCGAATTTTACTCAAAAATGTCTTATAGGATAATTAGTACTTTAAAATAGATAAGAAGACATAATGTGTCTTGTTACGAGTCATGGGCTACTTTTTTTATTTTGCGATCCTACAGAATTAGAGTCTTGATAAATCTAAAATAATTTCTAACTAAGTTTATAATATAGACAACAATGGCTTACATAAAAATATTAAACAAACATTAGTATCATTTTTACTTAAAACAATCTTATTATTGCTAAAAAATAGTACATAAAACGAAACTAAAGAAAGGAATTTCCGTAGATGAAAGGAACTTCAAAATTATCTATCTACAAATAAATACTTAAATATCTAAATAAATTAATAAATCACACTATTTTTCAATTATTTTTTCAATCTTGCAATTTTATAATTCATATGTTTCCACCTTCCCAATGACTCTCATTTTTTATCATGAGATCAGAAATTTTGTTAAAAGTACCATCGTCAAAGACTGCCCGAGCCTGCCTCGATATAATCTGGCAGACCAGGCCCTAGCGTGATGGTAATATTGATGAGCGGGTCATCAGACTGATCGATTGATTGTTGGCGTTCTTCATGTATGCGCGCCCGCAGATCCATTAAGCGGTTTTCTTCGGCTGATTCGCTCCTTAGTCTGTTTAGCTGTCTGCTAATTGAAGACGAGATCGAAGCTGGCATAGTGGTCGGCCTTACCTTTAGTCCTGATTGTTGGCACTTCGTTTGGCTGTTTGGATAAACCGCCACCGATCTGTCAAATATTTTCAGTCTATTATTATTATTTCTTCAGTTTTTAATTTTTATTCTATCAAAAAAGAAATATGCTTTAATTATATGCTCAATTTAACTCGTTTTTTGTTAATTTTAGCATTTAGCAATTTTTTTAAATTTATAGATAAAATAATTTAAATACGATAAAATTAGTACATTACATGACTACAATAAACTCTAAAACTCGTTATCAAACCGTTTTTTATTCTAACCCATTATCTGAAAGTACCGAATTCCATAACGTCCATAAAGTTAAATTCTTTTGATACATCTGAAAAATAAATCAAACTTACTGTCTTCTAAGATCGTCGATAAGCTTCTTGACATTCAATTCTGCCAAGTGATGGGCTACTTCGTAGCTAAAGCTTTCGCTGCGGTGATTGCGCTCCTGCGACTCCGACCATTTCTCTTTCGGCTCTAGATCGTCACTGTTACTACACTGATTGCAGGCATTTCTCTCAGATTGCTGCGATCGATCCGTAATGCTCTTTGTGGGAGAGGCTGCGAGCGAGGCAAGGGACTTGAATAGCGACATCAACAATTCCTTGTCAGTCTGCGTTGACAGCGTACGTCTCTTTATGCTGCTACGGTAAGCTGTGTTAACAATTATTGGAAAATTATAATTTTAACTTTCAAAAAATTTTTAATTTCATTATTGTTTGTGTGGAAATCTATAGAATGCGAGAGAAGTGCTCGGTTGCTGGCACAAATAATAACAGTGTTTAGGAAGTCTGTCAGAAATATCTATCCGTGAAAAATACGTTTAGTTAGTTGATATCGATGCTTTTACTTCAAATAAATAAAGAATTTATTTAATAAAGACATATTATTTCGTCCTTCACTTAGTAATTTATAGTAAATTACCATAGTTTTTATTATTTCATGATATAAAAATATATTTTAAAATTTCATTTAATATTAAAATGAGATACAAAAACAGCTCATAAATTAGCTCAAACTTTTGGAAAAATTAATTTCGAATCTTTATACAATTACCTGAAGATGACTCGGTTTCATCCGACTCGGAAACTCCGTAGACCGTGTGTTTTGGTGGAGGTTCTGCTATTGCAGCGGCGACGCGTGCTCCGATATGACACCTAATCGACTTGCTGGTTGTAAACAGTGCCCGATTATTCCGATCGGGCCTTAGCACGATTATGTACAGCTTCGGCATGAACAGGAAGACGAGGGTAACTGAGGCGCTTAGCGTCACGCACATGCACATTGTTATTATCTGAAAAATTGTTTTTATTTTTTAAATTAATTTTGTGGTTGCAGTTTGTTAAGATTGCTGTTAATGTCCTGCAAAGTTCGCGAGAGTACGTCACAGCTTCCTTTCGTTATTTCTCTTAAAACTTAAAATCTATAAACATATCTACCTTAGTCTCGCTGCCGAAATATATGGGTACAAAAGCGATCCAAATAACGCAGGTCGTGTACATGGCAAATCCGATAAACTTGGCCTCGTTAAAGTTCTCTGGCACATTGCGCGTCTTTACTGCATAAAGCGTACAGAGTCCAATCAACAGTGCATCAAAAACCAGTGGTGACAGCACTGCACGTGGTGTCGTTGTGCAAGTAAGAACTGCCCTGTGGCGAGCAGGAAACTCAAGGATTGGCACTGCGGGCTCGACCATCAACGACACGGATGCGATGGCTACTTCGATAGCTATCAGTGTGGTGGTTATTATAATCTGCGAATAACAGATGACAAGTTTATAAGTAAATATGTTTATAGTCATTTATTTTAGTTTGCTGCAAACAAGCATTTTTTATCGTGTGTTCCCGTTCTTTCGCATGACCTTATCTTGTATACACGTTCTACTATTCATAATTTTTCTTCATTCAATAAATTCCAAAAATAATGCTTAAGCCCACAAAAAATAAATTACAAACACGCATACATACCTGGGCAGTGGCAGACATGAATAAGGGCTTACGCTTTGGGAATCGCTTTTTCGAACCCGCAAGTATGCGAGCTATCCGGTTGGTCTTCGTGAAAAGGCTTGCGTAAATCATCGCGAAACTGATCCCCGGCATCAGGCGGCTCAATGCGCAAGAAGTGAACGTTGGCTTCGCTAGAATCGGCAGTACCTGCGAGTATTGGAAACCGTTCATTACAATTCTGTATCTGTTTTTTGTTTTGCATCTCAATAAAGCAAAAGATAAATTTGACTGGTTTGATTGAAATCGGTTGGTACCGATTCGACGACTCCAAATAAACAGAAAGATTTTGGAGCAGTGGGTAGATAAGTTGGTTTTTTTATTTGTTTTTTTATTTGAGGGGAAACAGTACACAAAACATTCCTTGTTTTATTGGCATTAGCATTATTGATAAGAATTAATTGTT
>JAPYZA010002981.1:19357-35492 GCA_030522685.1 Eupelmus azureus | reverse complement strand
TATATTAAAGATACATATATTTACGACAAAAAAAGAGTGGAAATTATATGAATATAAATTCGATATAGATGTTTTATGATGAGACAAGTACATAAGGGAGAAAAAAGGATACAGGAGGCAGATAGACGAAGGGGAAGCGAGAGCTGCATCAAGCTCTACGCAGCGAGATTATATTGTTACGAATTACAAGCGGATATATATAGAAATCCTCAAGATGATTATGTATATGTGCGAAATAATTTTATACGCGTACACACCGGACGAAAAAAAGAAATCTATATGACGAAGAGCCGCAAAACCACAATTATTATTGTACAACAGCCCCCCCCCCCTCCCCATACAAAAAAAAACGCTCCGATATTGTAACGATTAAAGTATCACACAGGGACACATGTACCGTGGCGCATTAAGTTGTAATGCCGTTCTTACATATGCAGTTTGCGTTCTTATACGTTATACTCGATTACCCATAGGCACGAACGACCCGTACTTGCAAATTAATAGAGAAATTATGTGCTGAACGACGACAATGACGATGCTGAGAAGCGAGATAATAATATATTGTAGACATACGATTAACATTATAAACATTATATTTTATTAATTATTACATATACATATGCATATGATAAATATATAAGTATAATGTTACATAGAATACATCTTGATTTCTGTTTCTTTCGAGCACTTCCTCAATAAGTCCTTCCAACGATCCTTGAAATTCTACTTTTCATATGTTGCTCATTTACTTATCAATAGCTCTTAATTTTTATTTATTCCTAAATTAATGATCTTTTTAAGCTAAAAAATTTTCGTTTCATAAGCATCCTTAAAGTTACAAAGTATTCGTTAATGAATATTTCAAATCACTGATAGTAAAATTTTTGAGAATTTTTATTTCTTTAAACGTATAATTTCAAAGTTAACATAAACATCATTGAAATAAGTAAATAATAATAATTGAAACAATTGTCATTAAAATAATTGAAACAAGAAACATGACCCCTATTTTGTTAAAATATTTATCTTAATATCCGTTTCACATTTCTTTCTTTAAACTTGCCGCCTTTTAGTCACGTGACATCACTAGCCAATGACAAGTCTCAGTGATCAAAGATGGTCGGCTGTTCGACAAAGCCACGCGATTGGCTAAAGCTTCAAATGGCCGTTGTCTTTCCTGAATTCGACTTGAATGTTTACGTTCTTGCTCGTTTCTTAAATGAATTGTTTAAATAGTATTTTAAGTATGACTATTAGGTAGTAAATAATGTCAATTAATGTGACGATCAAGGGGAACCCAATAAGCATACGTAGGGGTAAAATGATCCTCTCTGATCTCGAGAATATTAGGAAAACCGAGAAAGAGCATCGTAAGAGGTTACGATTGGAACAGGTGAGCCATTAGTAGAATTTACACTTATTAAATTTTTTAAATACATAAATTATTCTTTAGTCAATTAGAGTTGATCTTAGGCTAATAAAAATATTATATTTCTTGCAAAAAAAAGTTGATTTCTTGCAAAGAATACGTTGCTCCAAAATAACAGTTTGAAATTTTTTACTACTCTTTTTATTATTCTGATTCTGAGCATTGTTGTGATTTATAATAGGTGCACGAACAGTCAAAAGCTCTTTCAAAAAAGTTATTGGAACGAGCAAGACGAATAGAACAAGAGCACCTTAATCGACTTGAAAAAGATGGCAATACGGAAATGAAAAGAGCACATGAGAGAAGATTGTTAGAGTTTCAACGTAGGTATCAAGATATGGAAAATATCGGATACGCACATGAAAATGCATCAAAGCAGCCAGATATAGAAAGTATAAAACATGTTGAAGAGCAAAGAAATAAAGTGGCTGCAAAAACAAGGGGAGCTGAAGCTATTAATAAATTGCAAGAAGCAAATAAAGTAAATTTAATATTAAATATTTACCAAATTCTTACGTATGAAAGATTGATTTTTATCATTATTAATTATGGTTTCCATAGGCTGTTAGTCCGCAATCAAAACAACAAGAACGGTTGCGTAAAGTTCGAGAATTAGAAAATGAACGTTCTAGTATGGTGGCCAATTTACCAAAAAAGTCTTGTATGGTGAGTGATTCTCTTGAATCATTAGACAATGAAAATATTGCTAAATCTACTCCTGCATCAACTTCAAGAAGAAAAGCAAAATGTGTTGTTTCTAAAAAGTCACCTATAAAGAAAGTATCAAAACATACTAAGGTATTTAAACACTATAATTTGTAATTAACAGTTTTTTAAAATTATAAAATTTATATGAAATGAATTATTACCAGGTTCATAATACAAAATCGCCTTCTCGAATATCTGTATCAGTAAATAATGAAGAAATGAGTAAAACATCAACAACTTCGTGTATGGGCAAAAGTAAAACAAGTAGTCCAAACAAATCAACTAATGTTCCTAAAACAGTTTCAGATTCAGTTCCAGAAACAGGTAAAGTTACTGTATGTGAGTCTGATGATAATGAACCTCGAAAAAAAGTGCCTGTAACAAGTGCTGCTTCTGGAAAACCAGAGAAACTTATTAGGTAGAAATTTATTACTTACCACAATTATTTGAATACAGCTACACATTAAATATATATCTAACTATATACATGTTTTAAATTACTTTTATTTTTTAATAGGTCTAAATCAAAAAGTTATCAAGATAGTAGTTCTGATTTAAGTACTACTTCAACTGCATCTTCCTCTTCTATAAGCGACGATTCTTCTTATTTCTCTGATAATAATTCAAAAACTCCAATATACAGAAAAACTCCTAGACATCACACATCTCCTGTCTCTAGTAAAATCGATTTATATGATCATAAAACACGACAAAGAAATTCATATGATAGACCTTCTGGTTTAGTTGAAAGAATGAATATTAAAAATAGGGTATGTGAATTTGAAGATTTTAACATGAGATTAAAAAATCAATTTGTAAAAAGATTAATAAAATATATTTTCTATATAATTAGCCAACTGCTGAAGACTTAGCTCAAGAAATAATGGAATTCGAAAATAAAGAATCAGAAGCACTTGCAAGTCAAAAAGAAAATTTAAAACAACGATCGCAAGATGCAATACTCCGTGAAAAAATAAGAAGAGATTATGAAACTCTAGTAAAAAATCTTGATTTACTTTCTAAACAAGAAAGAAAATTAAAATCTAAACAAGTATCAAGCGCTGCTGTAAGTGATAAATTTATTTGAAAATAAAAAGAATTATTTAAATTTTCTATTAATCTATAATTATTTTATCATTACTAGAATAAACAAGTTCCTCCACCATGTAAAATAAGCGAAGATCTAACTAAAAAACAGAAACAGATGGACCGAGTTTTTCAAAATATTCTGCGAACTTCTAGAGATCCAGCCACTTCTGTTGATTGCAATGAAAGATCAATAACTATTACACCTCGTGATTACATACATTCCAAAACTACTCCTAACTCTGAATGGAAAGAGCCGCCTTATATCGATGAACAAGAATCTGAAGAAAGCTACACTGATGATGATACTGATTATTCTCGTAAAAGAATGATTTCTGAGCTCCTTATAAAAATTGAAAAATTAAAACGAAAATTACTACAAGAATATGGAACTGATTTACCGGACGAAGTTTTTAATGCTAGTGTAAAATCTCTTTTCAATAATCCCTCATCGACTTCAACAAGTCAAGAAAAGGTAGAATGTAAAGAGTCGAAGCCAATAACGCCTGAAATTCAGGTTATTAATATGTCTAGCTGTGATGAAACCACGAAACAACCGCGTAAATTTATACCTAAAAATAAAAAGCCTATTACTAAAACGCCTGCAAGAAATTTATCAAAACCAAAATGTACTACAAGTACTATAACTACTTGTGATCAACAAGTTCAGGTTGCAATGGAAACTGGTGAAACAAAAATAGAACAAGAAAAAGTAAGTCATCCATTAGATCCAATAGTTAAAATTTTAACTCCAGAAAATGCAGATAGTAGTAGCAATTCCTCCACCGCCACCGACGTATTAATAGATATTAGCAAAAAAGAAATAACAGTGGTACCTAAACAAAAGGAGAAGAGTATAAGAATTACGAAAGAAGTCTCTACTTCATCTATAAAATCGACACAATGTACAAATAACAAGACACCGGTGAAAATTTCCTTTGAACAAAAAAGCGGAAATGGGTCTTTTGAAGTAGCAGGTTTACTCATTGACACTAATAAGAGGGAAATAACAGTGTTACCCAAAAAGAAACCCAAGAAAACTCCTGAAACGACAAAAAAATTATCGCTCGTAAAATCCCCCTATTCTCAAAAATCACTTTCTTTACCCGCCAGCCGAATCGCTTCTCCGACTAAAAAACTTTCCAAATCGGCACCGCCATCTCGACAATCGAGTCCAAAAAAAACCAAATCCCAGACGAGTAAAACGAAATCTATGGAGAAGAAAGTCGAAAAATCGCAAAAAGCCAGTCCAGTTAAGGAACAAAAGTTTAAAACGCAATACACGCAAGTCTCGATTAACTCTAGCACGGAAAGCTCACAGCTAAATTCGACTTCAGATAACGGAAATAGTAGCCAGATTTATACCAGCTACCAGACCGTGGCCTCTAAACATATCGTCAGCCAAATACAGGACGCCTCAGACGCCTCGACGACGTACATGAATCTTCCGGCTCCGGTAGCAGGAATCTTTCTCGACTCTAATGGCAGCGCAATCCTCGAGATGCTGGATGCGTCGGCTAAAGAGGAGCTCAAGCAACAGTCACTACTGGTGAGTCCGATTTCATCTCCGGAATCGGTTTCGAACATATCCCAGTCCGGCCAGATATGCAGAAGGTTAAAGTTTATGTCCTTGATGAGAGCTCGGCAGATGAAGACCGACTCGAGCAGTCAGTCTAAGACCGCGCGTACCAGCACCTGTACAACAACGGCGACGACAACGACGAGAGACGCGTCCGCTAACGTGAGAACGTCGACACAGACTAAGCCGTGTACCTGCAAGAATCCGGCCTGCAAGCTGTTTCATGAAGAGGTTGAAGACACCCAGGCTTATGCTCTCAAGCATTGCCCGGAGATACTAAAGAAGTACGAGCACTTGCAAACTGTATGTACGGAGCGAATAGCATCACTGACCGACTTGATAGAGAAAGTGCGCAACGAGCAAAGAGGCAAGTTTTAATATTTTTATTAACCACTTTGTTATTTTAAGAAATTAAACAGTTTCACTGCATAAGAAATTCATGTGAAATAATACGATGGACATGTGATACTTTTTAATTTTTTTCTCAAAGACTATTAATTTTTATTTTTATAATAATTTATTAGGTTTAGAATTATCTATGGTAGCAAACGGTGAATCAACTTCGCCCAGTCAAATAATTTCGCAGCCCCGATCGTCAGTGAGCGGTGAAACAAGCAATCTAGTCAAGAACATTGAGGCCATTCACGCCCAACTGAAGAGAACTCTGATGGAATCACAAAAAATAATCTCGGGTGAAGGAATCGAACTGCCACAATCGCTAAAATTCTACGAAGAGATCGAAAAATGTCCGTCTTTCAGATTTGATTTGTCCAAAGAGACGTCATCAAGCGAAAGCCCTGAAGATGACCTGGAGAAACAGAAATGCACAGATCAGGTGACACCCGTGGCCGCTAATAAACCGAAAATCCTGAACAACGAGAGGGTAAATATTCGGCTCGATCGCTTTCGTGACGGGCAGGCTGCGAGGAAATCAGGCGGTTCCGATGTTCCTGCAAGGACAACGGCCACGACAGAAACGGCACCGAGCGGTTCGTCCGATCAGAACGAGAAGGTGGTCGAGATGTTGTCCAAGGAGATTCTTGAGCAAAGTAAAAATATAAATAAGTCCGTACCTCTTGATAACTTAAAAGATTCTGACGATTCTCTTTTAAAATCAAGTCAAGCACTTGTGAAGGAGAATTCGGAAGAATCGAGTAAGAACGCTCATTCCAACGACGAAAACAATCAATCTTCAAATTTCGAAGTAAGTAGTATTTTAAATTTGCATTTACATCTGCATACATTTTATTCATACTTTAATTTCTTTTATTTTGAATTTATACTTTTTACTTTCATTGTAGACCAACATTTCGGATTTCATACCTTTGCTTGCGGGTATACCGAAAATTCCACGAAAAAGCTCTTCCACAAATGGTAGGACAAGACCACCTGTTACATTAATAAGTGGACCATATAGGTAAATGAAATGAAATTTTAAATTTGAACGAAATTAATGTTTATATTTAAATAGCATATTAATGTAAATATACTATTGTTATTAATAATTTAAAGATTATGATTTTCGTTTAAAATACAAATTAACATAAAATTATAAATAAATATTAAAAAAAAAATTATAATTATTTTACAGACCGGATATAGCCGTTTCTCCAGCACATGAATTATCTACAATCGTCGAATTAGACACACCAGATACAGTCAATAAAAGTCAAGTTAGTACCAGAAGTCCTTCGAACAAGGCCAAGAAAAAATTGCCGATCGGTGTAGGATCTCAGTTAACAAAGCTGTCACCGTCTAAAAAATCAGATATAAAATCAACTATATCCAAGCCTTCGGTCCATGTAGCTCCATTACCCTCACATCGTTCACCTCAGTTTTCATTCAATTCGTCTAAATCTGCGACCAGAAGTGCCGAAAAATCGCCGAAAAAGTCTATAGAGAAGATTTCGGAGTCATTTGAGAACAAAAAAATAGGAAATTGTGAGCCCAGAAACAGCATATCTTCAGATTCAATGCATACTTTACCTGACATGCATATTGAACAACTCCAGCAGAGTCAGGACAACGCGGATGCCAACTATGAATTTCGTATTAGTCAGATTTCTGAATTGTGCTCTCTTCCTGATGAAAATATCGATAAGATGTTAATTAGTGAGATATGCGAGGAGAGCAAATCCAAGTCTGTAACGCCAGAGCAAAGACCTAACCAGGAGCAAGTGCAAAAGCAAGAACAAGAAGATAAAGGTCAGTTGACATCGACGAGCTCCACAAGTTTTTCGGGACTGTCTGGTGTATCCGAAATTACGACTACCCCTTCGTCTGACTTGAATCTCTTCAAGTGTCCATCATCTCCTGAGGAGATGGAGCTGGCGCTGAAAAAATGGGGTCTAGGTTGGGCGATTCCGACGCTGAAGAAGACACGCGAAGCGAGTGCTCTTGGCTCTTCTTCTAGTTCGGACGGGACACCCGTCAATGCCGCAAGGCTTGTGTCTCCTGTTAAAAAGCATCAAGAAGTCACTCCTCATGATTTACCAGAGATAAGTGACGTCTCTTCGATATCGATCAAGCATGCAAATAAGAGTACAGAGAGATCTGTTCTGATTAAGGGCAGAACTTCTACGCCGAATCGACTGTCGAATTCAAATTCAGATGGAACTATATCGACGCTCGGTAGTTTCTCGTCTGATTTGAACATAGTTGTGCAGGACCAAAGTGCCGATATGACCATTCCTAATATATCTTTTTCGAATAATAAGCTTATTTGAGTGATAATGTGAAGAATAGGAATTGTTTCTGAAGGTATGACTCTGACGGTTTATTTTGGCATTGTTAAATTCTCTGTTATTCTTTATCCTTAGAATAATCTTCTTAGTTAACATTCTTACAGATGTTTGTTGAATCATAACTTCTTTCTAGAATTTTAATTTTAAAGATTAAAAGGTTAAAAATATTAAAATAAAATTGTTTGTAAAATAATAATTTACTGTTTGATACCGCATATCTGTCTTTACACATTTAAAATCTGTAAGAATGTATAAGTTTTATTGTAGATTTCCAAAAAATTATCGTTGATAGAGTTATACCTTTAAATTATACGAATAAAATAATGTAAAGCTCGCCTACTATTTTATATTTTTAGAATTACTTGTGAATTAAGATAAATGTAACTTGGTCAAGAATTTTAGACAATCCGCAAAAATCTAATTTTTACAATACATAAAATCGTGGTCTTGTTACTACAGGCGTTTAACGCATCAATTTTACTGTACGCCTTTTTATATTAGAATGCAGACTGATATTTTTCATTGTTTTACAAATAATCGATTGAACGTGATTAAAATAATAATACAGACTGAACTTAAGTTTAAGAGTGACACGTAAAAATGTCTGTTAAATGTTTTTAGGTAAAATAATAGTGTTTTGTACAAAATAATTATTGCGAGTATGATTTGTAAAAAAGACTATTATACTCGAAAATAAATTTTATACTTTATAAAACTAAAAAATTTCATTGTTCTCTACTTTATTCGCATTTGTTTTATTTTCTAAGGTATATAAAAAATACAACATTTGATATAATGAATAAAATATATTAGAATATTTTACTGACAATATGGTTTATACAAAGCTTTTTCCATCAAATTTACTTATTCTATAAATAGTTTTATTAGCGATTTTAGATAAAATTTAAAAGCAAGAAAATGCAGAGAAAAGATAATTATCAACTATATCAAGAATATTTCTTAATAAATTTCTGCTATCATATTGGACTAACCAATGTTGCAGTTATAAATTTGTATATTTAAATATATGTAAATAACAAAACGATAATACAGAAAGAAGTTTAAAAAAATTCTGCACCTATATACAATTATTACATTACTCCTGGCGTTTCCATACAAGATTCGTATAATACATTCAATAACAAACTTGATATAAATATTAGAATAGCACTTATACTTTGCTATCTGCTAGACTGTAATTAGTTTACCAGAGCACCACGGGCAAGGATGAAAATTTGGTTCCAAAATACATGAGTTATTACAGTCTTTAATTTCTGTTAAAAGATCCAAAATTTGCGACGTAGTTTTATCGGGTTGATGCATAGTAATGATTTCGTCTGACTTATTTACATGTCCATCAATAACTTCAATATTATTACTTTCACTTTCTACTAAAAAATAATTATTCGTCAATGATTTATTATTAATTTTACGAATTATAATTTTACTATCTTACCAGTCTGATCTGAAAGAGGCATATTTTCTTCGGCTACAGTGGCAGTTGTGACAACTGAATTAAGATTCTTTGATTTCAATAACTCGGAAACAAGTACTTTTAATTTATGTAACTGTTCTTGCTGTTGATTACGTTGTTCCAACAGTTGTCTAAATGTACTTTCTTTCTCTTTAGCTTTTTCTTGAAGAATACTTCGCTGTTTTTGATATAGGGTAACGTATTCTCCTAAAAATCAAATGAACATTTAATAAAATTATTTGCTTTAATTTTAAAATAGCCTTTCAAATAATTAATTATAGTTACCAATGGTTTCTGTTTCTCCTTGCAATTGAAGAACAAGATGTTCAAGCCGCTGTTTTTCATCTGAAAGCTCAGCAACTTTTTCCATCGTTTCTTTAAATCTTTCTTCAAGTTTTTTCATGGGATCTGAAATACTTGATATCTTGCTGTTTTCGGGTTGTATCACAGATTGTGTTTTTGTAGTTCCAGTATCAACAACAACAGTATTTCTCTGAGAATTCTCTTCTTCATTTGAAACATTTTCGTCGGTTATTGTATCAGAAATTTGTTTACTACTATCCTCTGACACTTCAGATACTTCTTCATTTGCATTTTTATTATCTCCTACTTCTTTAAGTTTTAAATGTAAAGCTTCGTTTTCCTTTTTCAAATTTTCTACTGTCATCTACAAAAATTTTATATAAATATTTTTTTGTTTCATAGGAAATCTTGAAATTTTAATTTCAATTAGAAAATTTTTTTTTTATAATACTATACCAGAGCTTTTTGAAGTTCTTGTTGTAATGTAGTTGCACTATGAGATTGCGCTTGGTAGTGTTGGATTTGATCTTGAATTTGCGCTGCATGTAATTTTTCCTTTTCGAATTCAAGCATCTCTGCTTCTTTCTTAGCTAATTTTTGTTTTAAATCCTCTACTTGTTGTTCTATATCATTGAGCTGTGCATTCAATTTTCTACCAATTGTGCGCTCAGCTTGTAACTGCTCTGTTAAATCCAGTTTTGTGTTGCTCTAAAAATAGAAGAAAAGGGCAAAGTAACGTTGATATATACAAAAACGCACTTTATTTATTACTTACTAAAGCGATAAAAGCATCATGCATTTCATCAAGCTGAGTTTTTAATTGTTGATTTTGCGACACGGCACGAGAAGCTCCAAGTTGTTCACTTTGCAGAGCAGTAGCTAATTTTGATGCTTCTATGCTTTGCTCCCTAATATCTTGTAACTCTCTTAAATCTTTCTTTAACAATTCTATTTCATTGTCCTAAAAATATAAGTATAATTAATTTTAAAATTTACTTAAAGTTAAAACTATTTATGAATGTGTCTAGTTAAATCTTTTTGTTAATACTTTTTCATTTAATAGTGATTGAAGATTCTCTTGCTCTAAAACAAGATTATCCATACTCTTTGTTAACATTTCGATTTTTTCCGACTGATCTTCTACTGGTTTTACTGTTTTTGCTTTTTCTCTTTGCAGTTGTTGTTCTAACTCAGATAGTCTGTCTATATAACTTTGTTCGCGTATTTCAGATTCAGTAATAACTTTTTTTGCTGTTTCGAGCTGCAAGAAAAATATAACTTTTATAGTACTTATTAAAGCTTATCTAATCACGGGGCGCGGCAGCGCCCCCGATGGCAAGTGTGTAAATTTAAACAGCAATATTTTTTACAAACCTCAGCTAAAAGTTTTGTGTGACGTTCATCTAATTGTTGGACATAGCTTTGATATTTTTGACTTACTTCATCCTTTTCACCACTTACACTTTCAAGTGCTTCTTTCATTTGAGACAATTGTTGTTCTAATACTTTTGTGGCATGATGTTGTGTTTCCAGTGAGTTAATTTCATGAGGAGAATTGGATAACTTCAAAAAAATTCATCAGTGATGATTGAATAATTGGCTTACTATAATAGTTAAATTATTTAATAATTAAATAATGTACCTGTTGCATGCGAATTTCACTTAAAGATAAAAGGGCAATTTTTTCTTGCAGTTCCTGCTGAACACTTGCCAATTCAGTATTCTTATAATTAAGTTTTTGACGTAATTCAGATACTTCCAACTCATAATCTTCATTTATTTTCCTAAAAATAAATAAGTATTATAATATTAAAGAAAGTTATTACAATTTGATATGTAACCATCATTTTACATACGTAAGTTTTGCTGACTTTTCAGTGAGTTCTTCACAAGTTTTTTGTATTTGTTGATAAGATTTTGAAAAATCTTCCATATTTTGTTTCAAAGACATTAATTCTGTTTCCAATTCAGTTACTCGTTGTTGAGAAAATCTTAACTTTCCAAATAATTCTTTTACATCATCTAAAATTATTTAAATAAATGTAGATTTATAAAACTTTTATTAATTGCAATAATTATTTTAAAAGTTAAAATAGTTTACCAGTTTTTTGTTGAATTGTTATTTGACATTGAGCATTAGTAGCAGTTAATTCAGCTTTTTCTCCCACAAGAATGCCAATTGTTTGAGCATCCAGTTTTATTTGTTCTTTCAAAGGATTAACTTCTCTTAGAAGTCTATTTTCAAACTCTGTATCTTTATTGGCAATAATTGCTTCCAATTCAGATACTCTGCTACTCTATTTTTACAAAAGTAATTTATAAAGGATGTAATTATTATATTTTTTGAAAATAATAATATATTTTAACACTTACATATTGACTAACTTGGATATGTAGTTGATTGACAAGTTTTTTCTGTTCTTCCAAACAACAAGTTAAAAACTGATTCCTTTGCTCTAAATCACAATTATTCAATGTTGCTTCATCTAAATTTTGATCATCTAAGGCATTTGCTACTGCATTTGCCATTTGTAAAAGGTGTTCTTTCTGGAGTGAACTAGAAGTATGATTTGATTTATTTAATTCTAAATTTGAATTATCATACTGATGAGGAAGTAAATTTTGAAGTTGGCTGTTATGTTCGACATTTTCATGAGTCATTTGAGAAGACACTGTGGAACTGCTTTCATTTCTTCTATGATCGGGAATAAAGTTATTGTATATTGGAACTTCCATAGTACCGTTTGTTGATTCATGATCGACATAGACATTTTGAACACTTGCATTGTCTTGCATAGGTGGTGGTGAAAAATTGTTAAGATGATCTGTATTAGTAAATAAATTAGGAGATTCATTTACACTCCTGATTCCTATTTCCGAACTCCCATTATTCTCTTTTAATTCCAAATTTGGCTGCGAGTGCTGAAGGCCATCTTTACTAGTGTCTGATGAACTTCCTACTGATGATCTCTATAATATTTATAAAATTTATTTATTTATTTTTCCATGGAAAAAACTAAAAATATTCTATTTTTGATTAAATATTAAAAAAAATCATACTCTGTCATTGTTGGATGTTTCTGGGACAGTATGTTCTATTGACTTTTTCCGATTTTGTTCTCTTTTACTACGTTGAAATTCTTTAAGCTAAAAATAAATTAATAATCATTGAAAATGGAGTATTTAACGACACGCAAATCACATAATTAAATTAACATCACAAAGTTATGAGCAGTGATTATAAATATGTAACAATACTGTACTCTTTTTCTGGCAGCTAGAAGTCTCTCCTTATCCATTTTCTAAGTATTTTTATTGAAAACTTGGTTCTCAAAAATTCGCCAACAGTTTTAATACTAGCAACATTTATTTACATTATGTTTTTTATAAAAATAATACCAAATATTTGACAGCACTAGGTTATGTCACATCTTCAATCTGCATGTCTGCAAGTGCCACTTCACCAATTCATGAACGCGACCTATAGTGTCTTCACAACATACAAACACGTATAGATATATGTACATATGTATGTACCTATATATATACCAAATCGTAGATATATAGATCGCGTAGAACAAATTTTTAACAGTCATGTGCAATAATTAAATATCCAATTATTTATCACCTATTAAAGAACTACTATTTTATTTTTTTGTTGGAAATATTTTTTGTAGAAAAAATGCAGTATTTAGTACATTCACTCATTTTTGTCATTAGCGAATGTGGGTTTATTTATTTTAATGTTTTAAAGAACTAAATTTTCTAATTTATACATGTGTACTTTGTGTATTACTATAAATAAGTTGAATATATTGGAAACCGTAAAAATCTTTTAAAATAATATTCAATTATAAAAAAAATTTATCATATCAAGGTTAACTTTCAAATCTTCCCGCATTGAAAAACTATACCGCAGTGTTGCTTGTTCTGGACCCCTGGTTGTAAATTTGACATCACTGTTTGTTGTTATAAATAACAATTAATTTGAAGATACCTATATATGTAGGTTACACATATACGTATATATCGTATATTTTATAACTGTTGTAAATGTCACCTTTGACCAAATCATTATTAAAAAATATAAACTTATTGAGTAATTCATAATATAATTAAAAATTTAGAAAGAACTGTAGGTACCTAAATGAGATGTATTACACTAAATTTTGTTTTTTAGCCTAATTTTTACACTATTTATTGTACATTTATTTGTCACTCTGATTTTTCCATTGCCTTCTTAAAACAATAATAGGAAGAAATGGCTGCAGCAGCAGCTAGTAATCCAGTTGGAGCCATGAGGTATGTACTTTTATATCAAATCTACTTAATTTTATCTTTAGATAAAATTCTGTTTACTGATATTATCACCAAATTTACTTTAATGCTTTAGGACTCCACCTCCGTTTAGAAATGTTAGGCAAGGCAGTGTGATAGACTTCGATATTGATATGTTTTTAAAAATTTCTAACTACGAAGACACAGTGCGACAACTTGATATATATTATGGAATCGGTATTTAAAATTTATTATAGTTATACTGTTGTAAATCTTTTATTCATATTTTGTTTTAATTTATTGCAGTCAAGAGGCAAATACTTCATTATCAAAGTTGTATAACGGGCCTTTTTCCGCAAGTTTCAACAGATCAGAGAGTAGGAAGTGTTAGAGACAGTATATATTGTGCAGCTGCTATTTGGAGTTTATATCAAGCTTATAGGTATTTCACGAATATATTTTTGAAGATTGTTTTTATTAAATACTCATTCTTAAAATATTTTAGGCGAATAGATGATGATCGAGGTAAATCATATGAGCTTGGACAATCAGCAATAAAGTGTATGCGAGGAATTTTGGAATGTTGGATGAAACAGTCATCGCGAGTAGAATTATTCAAAAAGAATCAATCCAATCGTTTTGCATTGCATTGCAAATTTCATTTAGACACTGGAGATGAAATATTTAAAGATGAAGACTACAATCATTTACAAGTAAAAATAATAAAAGTAGTGATAGATGTCAACAATTTTTTAAATCTGTAACTTTCCTTTTTTACAGATTGATGTAGTATCTTTGTACTTAATTTTTTTAGTACAAATGATTTCATCTGGACTACAAATAATTTACACCCAAGACGAAGTAGCCTTTGTACAAAATCTTGTTTATTATGTTGAAAGAGCATATCGAACACCTGATTATGGAATGTGGGAAAGAGGAAGTCGTTACAATGATGGTACTCCAGAAATACATGCCAGTTCCATTGGTATGGCAAAAAGTGCACTTGAAGCTATTAATGGCTGCAATCTTTTTGGAGAAAAAGGAGCATCTTGGTCAGTTATATATGTTGATATAGATGCCCATAATAGAAATCGCAGCATTTTTGAAACAATGCTTCCAAGAGAGTCTAGTTCTAAAGTATTACAGTTTTTTATTTTCTTATTATTTTGCTTTACAATAGATTTATTTATTTCTTTCGTAGAGTGTAGATGCTGCTTTATTACCAACTATTTCATTTCCTGCTTTTTCTACTCATGAAGAAGTTTTGTACAATGAAACAAAAGCTAATATAATACGAAGATTAAAAGGAAGCTATGGCTTTAAAAGATTTGGTAGGGATGGTTATAAAACTGTTTTGGAAAAACCAGAAAAAAGATATTATACTTCTGGTGAAATCAAGGTAACTCTAATATTTGACATTATATTTTTGTACATATAATTAGATTGTAATATTTTTGTAAGGAATTTGACAGTATAGAATGTGAATGGCCACTGTTCTACATCTTCATGATAATAGATGGAGTTTTTAATACTTTGCCAGACCAAGTAGAAGAATATCAAACTTTATTAAAAGCTAGATTATCCAAAGATTATCACGGAGGTGATTTCTTCTTTAAAATTATATCGTTAAATAAATTATTAATGTAAAATAATATAGAAAGTAACGTATATTTTCAATAAAATATAATTTAGATCCTGTAGTGCCAATGTATTACTACGTGCCTGAAGATAGTATAGAAGCTGAAAAAAGTGAACCAGGATGCACATTGAAAGTTCCAAGTGATGTTGGTAGAGGACACCGAGGTGGAGAAGACGCATCTGCTATTTATTTGTGGAATCAAGCAATGTTTGTAATTGCTCAATTATTGACTGCCAGTTTACTGCACATAAATGAGTTAGATCCAATTCGCCGCTACTTGCCTTCATATAATAGGCCAAGAAAAGCAGGACGTTATTCCGCTTTTCAGGTAAATAAAAATTAAAGTAATAAATATTTTGTAATATTTAATAAAATGGGAAGTGCTTATAAGCATTAAAGTAGTATTTTATCTACTATAAATTTAGTAGTATACTAATCAATTTTTAATTTTTAAAAAATTATTTGTAAAATTTACACCGTTAATACTTTTTTTTTGCGTTTTATACAGGCAAAACCATGCAGTGTAAGTAACATTCAATCAGTGTTGCCTGCTGTAAATATTTATATGTAAAAATTATTTAGTGTATTAATTTAAGCATTATTGCAGGCTTTTAACACTTGTAAATCTTTATATTGAATGTTCATTTTTAATTAAACAATACATTTCAATATGAAATTTATTGTTATGTAAAATATTTTGTTCATAATTTTTTCTAGATTGAAAATGACTAGGACTGGAACAAAAATATGTTTTTAATGACAATTTAATCTATACTAGTAAACTATAATAGAATTATTTATCAAATATAAGAACGATTGTTTTATTTAAATATGCATGTTTGTATGCCATAAAAAAGCTTAGTGTGCATCTTTCTTTCAAATTCTGTTTCACTTT
>JAPYZA010002981.1:0-19320 GCA_030522685.1 Eupelmus azureus | reverse complement strand
TCCCAGTTCTGTTTCCCTTTCAAAAAAAAAAAAAAAAAAAGAAAGAAAGAGCTTTGTATTATATCTTTTTCTTATTTTTTTCTCCCTTGTAATTACTTCATTGAATGCAGAGTATTCTCTTAAAATGCATCAAAATTGCTATGTGCTTTTTTTATAGTATAACAATATTTAGGCGTTTTATAAAATTATTTATTTATTATTTTTATCATATATCAACTACTTGTTTATAATTTTTCATTATTTTCTTTATTTTTTTGATAAAAGATTATATGTATGTATGAAAAATATCTACTACATTTTAAATCACTTGATGCTTACTATTGCTATGTGCACTACAATGATGCATGTTGTATGATTTTAGATTTTGATTTTGTTTAAACGTTAATTTCTTTTTTCTACCAATTTATATTTAGGGTACACACACTGATCTCGTAGTACAAATTGTTTTAATTGCCGAATCTATGCGATTGCAAGCAATGATGGCTACTTACGGAATTCAAACTCAAACACCCCACGAAGTGGAGCCTGTGCAAATTCTTTCATCTACTCAGCTAGTTAAAGTTTATCAATGTCTAGGTGTAAATAGTAAATTAGATCTTGAAGGAAGACCTGCGAGACCGATTGGTTCTTTAGGTACTAGTAAGGTAAAAACAACCCAAGTTTTGATTCATATTATTGCGAAAATTGTTCGAAAGTATAATTATTTAATTTCTGTAGATATACCGAGTTTGCGGTATGACTGTTCTTTGCTACCCTTTGATATTCGAAGTATCTGAATTTTATTTATACCGAGATATGGCCTTACTTATTGATGACATCAAAACTGAGCTTCAATTTGTTGGAAAATATTGGAGATTATCAGGAAGACCTACAGTATGTCTTTTAATTCGTGAAGAGCATATGAGGTAGTAAAATATTGAATTTAATAATAGCGTTTTTTTAATTAAATATATGATTATTATTACAAACTATTTTGATTTTTATTTAGGGACCCACAATTTAAAGAAATGCTTGATCTTTTCGCCATGTTGAAAAAAGGATATTGTGATGGAACTAAAGTACGCATTGGTAGACTTCAAAATCTAATATCTTCATCTTGCATAGGTATTTATTTCATTTTAATTTATTTATTTACCGTTTTATTACACTTATGAAGATAATATTGTTCGCTTGAGTCATGGATGATGTTTCATAACTTTAAAAATTATTTTTCACGGGAAAAAATTTTTTACATTTATTTATAAAAATGAAAAAATAGTTTATTTAGAAAGTCTAATATCAATTTTTCGTTATTCTGTAATTAAAAAAAAGTTTTTATATAAATTGAAATCGCGATTTGAAAGTTATGAAATGTACGCAATGGGAGAGTTAAGCTCTAAAAAAACGTCAAATTTTGTAAGCTTATTAACTTATAAGCTACATAACAATATAAAATGGAAAAAATTTAAGCTTATAAAATCTTTACATATTCTCTTAAATTTTACAGAGCATTTAGATTTTATAAATACTATGGAAACAGACCTGGAATTGACTCAATTTAAACAATTAGAACATGATTACATTGGCTATCAAAGTTTAACAGATGTTCCAAAAGCCCTCTCTTATGACGAAGATGTTAAAGATTTTTCAGTAAGTGAAATACGGCCATTATTTTTCTTTTTCTAGTATAATTATACATTTTAATTATATCCAGTTAAAAATCGCACAATAATAATAAAATTTTAATTTTACGTTTTTTTTCAGAATTTCAAAAACGAACCCACACCTAATATATTACATACAATTCGAAATACTCCAGAATTGTACGCAAAATCTCAGTTATATGGCATTCTTTTACAACGAGAAGGCGGGCATTATGAAATTAACGGCACCTCAGGTACAATTCAATTTAAAAATATAGATGTTTAATTTTTTGAAAACAGATAAGTAATAAAAT
This sequence comes from Eupelmus azureus, assembly GCA_030522685.1. NCBI lineage: Eukaryota > Metazoa > Arthropoda > Insecta > Hymenoptera > Eupelmidae > Eupelmus > Eupelmus azureus. Next base: position 17,384 of record JAPYZA010002981.1, on the reverse strand, counting down.
TTTTATTCTAGTTGGAGATATTTTAAAATCTATATATCAACAAGCAGGAAGTCTCCGCTACTGGATGGTAGTCCGCTATTGCAGTAGTTTACTAAATCATACAGTTGATAGTATTAGTCCTTTTATAACAGGAGTTCTTGTTAAAGGAAAACAAGTAATTAACGACTTTCATAATAGTTTTTGGTACAAGTGATAGAAAGTTGATTCTCATACGAGGATGGTAATCGTCTGAGTCGAGAGTTAATTTTCGCACGTGTGTCGAATAATATTTTTTATGCAGTTGGTAAAATTGCATCTAAGAATTTTGCAAAATGTATAAAGTACTATTGTACGCACGCTGCATCAAAAAAATGTTTAATACCCAAAATTTGATAAAGCATAAAATTTAAATATATTTTTTATAGATAACTGTTGGTGTTATTGGACATCAAGAAACAGTTTTTGACAAGCCTATGACACCAGCTGAAATTCAGTCTGTAATGTACTCAACTATTCAACCGCATAATGTTGTGCAAGCTGTATTGCAACAGGAGGTGTTATTATACTGTGGCAGACTTATTGGAACTAATCCAGAAATGTTTAAGGGTATACTTAAAATTCGAATCGGGTATGAACGTTTCCTTAAAACATTTTGATGTATATATAAAATGATTAATATAATTACTTTGGCATATTAGATGGGTTTTAGAAGCAATGAATCTGTATTTACAAATAATTGGAAAAACATCTAAGCCAATTGAAAATTATAGTCCTTATGAAGTTCGACAACTTTTAATAAAAGTTCTTACAGTAAAAGATTGGGCTTCTGAAGAAAAGTAAAAATTATTAATTAATCTACAGTTAAGATTTTTATAAATATTTTAAGTAATACATTTTTTTTATTCATAAATAGCTTGTCAATTCTTGGAAGAAGAAGGATTGAAGGTAGTCTGTGTAGAGTTCCAGCTCATTTTTATAATCAGGTTTGGGAAGTACTTGAAAGATGCCCAGGTGGTATCAGTGTTAATGGACGACATGTTCCTCAACAGCCTACTTTATCAAATATGACAAGATCAGAACTTACTTTTGCTCTACTTGTGGAATCAATACTTCATCATATTCATATTCCGGAATACCGTCAAATCGTTGTTGAGGTATGCATTAATGAACAAACGTTAAAATTTAAAATATAAATTATTTACTAATCATTTTTTTTAACAGCTTTTAAATATTGTATCAACAATTTTATTAAGAAATCCTGAATTAACATTTCAAAAACCGTTGGATTTAAATAAATTAGTTGATGATGCTTTTCTTATATTTTGTAAGGTAAAGTTGAATTATATGTTTCATATATGTATTTACAATTTATTTACAATCAATTATGTTACATTTAAACTTATAAACCAAATGTATTTATGTAGGATCACGAATTGGAAAAAACAAATGACATGACACCCTTCTTTTCTGCAAACTACTCTCTTACAACAAGTTGTTTAGCTAGAGCTATAGTAAACAATGTCCTCACGGGCGATTGTGTTACCAATATTTCAGATACTCATGATGCCTTGGAAACAAATGAAATGTGCAAAATCTCATAATGGAAATTAATAACCTTTGTTTTGAAACCTTAGTTTACAAAGAGATGTCTATGCTGTGTGTGTATGTGTGTCTGTGTGTGTGTTAAAAAATATTTAAAATAGAAATAAATTGTTGACAAAAATATTTTCTATGATACATACATCTGTATACCGTTGAAATATAAAGATTTTCTATTATACAACTTTTTTATTAATCAGTAACTAATGTTACCTTTTGGCAAAATTTTTATCCATAGAGTGTTGATATCTTTGTATGTTATTAATATTTGATTTAATTCTTGAAGCAACTGTTTCTTGATTAGCTGCTATAGCCAAGTGTTTCCTAAAAAATAAATGCTCATGAATAAAAATGATAAATATAAATTAAAATATTTAATGATAATTTATGAATTAAACATACTGTATAAAGTCTTTGTCAAATGACTTTTCTTTTTGTGCAGCTTCTTTCCTTTCCTGCTCCTCTAATTTCTTTACATTCTTTTCTCGTTCTTTATCTCGCCAAGATGCATTTGCCATCATTTCTTGCCTTCGGCGTTCTTTCTCTTCTTCTGAAAGTTTTTGTTTCTTAGGAGGTACCCATTTCTGTTCTTTCTTTTCAATTTTTTTTTCACTCGAAATGTTTTCTCTAGATTGAGACCGCTTCCGACTTATGGATATCTTACTTCCATCTGCTTTCTAAAATAAAAGAAATTTGTCTTTTACTAAAGAATTCAAATAAATAATATAAATTATAATTAAACAGTTTAAAAAAAAAAATTTAATATTTATTTTGTATAGTTACCATTAATCCATAACCTCTTGACTGATGCCTTGAACTGTGGTCTTCATCATCGGAGTCTTTATAACTTTTAGAAGATCTTTCTTGACTTCTTTCTTTTCTTCTGTTCTGTTTTTTATTTTCTTCTTCAGAAAAGTCTTTATGATTTAGAAGATCTGTCTTGACTACCCTCTTTCCTTTTTTTATGTTTTTTGTTTTCTTCTTCAGAAAAATCTTTATGACTCTTAGAAGATCTGTCTTGACTACTCTCTTTTCTTTTGTTGTACCTACGATCTTTTTCTTCAGAAAAATTTTTATAATTCTTAGACAGTCTGTCTTGACTTCTGTCTCTTTTTTTGTTATATTTTTTATTTTCTTTAGAAAAGTCTTTGTAACTTTTAGAAGATTTGTCTTGATTTATATCTTTCTTATGGCTATCCTTGATATTATGATATTTATCATAATTTTCACCCTTCACCTTTTTATCATGATTTCTTTGATTACTTTTTTTTATTTTAGCTTCCCTTTTTTTATGTCTTTTTGACTTTTTCTTTGATGATTCATCTTCTGATGAACTACTGCTGTCAGACTCGCTATCTTCACTGTCGTCACTGTCACTACTACTTTCACTACTACTTTCACTACTACTGCTTTTTTTACTTTTCTTACTTTTTTTTCTTACTTCATGTTTTTTAACTGATTTAATTAAATCTTCTTCATTTAATTTACCTTTCAATTTTTTATATTTTGCTGCCAATAATTCATCAAGTTTTTTATCAATATCACTATCTGAATTACTAGAAGACTTTTTCCTTTTCTTTTTTACCTTCTTAGATGTTTCTGATTTTTTTGTTTGTTGTGCTACCTGCAAACCAAAATATAATTTAGATCTTTAATACATATATACATAAAATAATAAAATATATTTTATAAATTTACCAATTGTTGTAATTGTTTTAATTTTAATGGATTTTTCAATAGTTGAGCCCGGGATTCCATTTCTTTCTTTTTTATAGCATACAAAGGATCTTCTTGCAATTTTCTTGTTAGGTCAACTTGCTCATTACCTGAAAAAAATCTTAAGGACGGTGGTATACACTCTGAAAAAAAGTGTTTTGAAAAAGTAATTAAACATTGTTTTATCTTCAAAAGCTTATGATAATAATAGTTATAATATTACAAACCATGTTCCACATGATTTTTTACTGCTTTGTTTTGTTCAGTATCTTTTTCAGCCTGAACCAGTTGTTCAAACTGCTTATCAATTGGACGACCAAGTAAGTAATCTTCTCTATTCACATTTTCATGGGGTCCTTTGTACATCCAATCTAATTTTTTGTCTTCCTTTTTTTCTATCACACCTTGTTCCATAGCAAAAGCTTTGATTTCTTCTCTTTCCTTCTCCATTGCTATATCACGTTTTAACTCTGCAATTCTTTTTTTTTCCTCATTATCTTGTTGCTCCGCTTTCCAAACTTTTTCCATGTTTTTCATGGTAGATGGATGCCATGACTTTTTCAAATTCTATGAAATTTTAACAAATAGTATTAGTTAGATTTTCAATATACTCATTTATAAATTAAATTTACATTGGAGTTAATAATTGTTATAGAATTATTTTAAGGTTATATTTTTACTTACCAAATCACCTCCTCCCATTTTGAAAAATTATTGTAGAATTTAACTAATAATCTTTATCCCTTTATTTATGCCTTCGACCACGGTGAGTGAATATAATTATGCACTGATTATTATTGATTAATCATGTTATTAGTAATAACAGTAAAGAAGACCGTTTGGATAATATAAACAATCTGTTTAGAAGGAGTAACACTAGCGCCAAAAGATCCTGATCTTCATATATATTTCGCACGGTAAGGTGGCAAAATTTGGAACTATTCTAGTATAAGAATGTCCAAAATTTACCAATCAGATCTTTATATACACGTCGTGCACATACCTATATATATGTAGCTTATATATACGTAATTCGCCGGCTAGCCTATATATACATATATGTATATATTACATCTCTGGTTCTATACATATATTATCATTCAATTACACATATATATACACGTGCTTGTTACTCAGTTTAGTTTTGTTATATCTACCTTCATAATTAAATTCGAACGTATGCGCATAGGCGTGCTTCGCTGCAAACTTTGAAAAACATGGTAATACTCTATAATCTAATCGTATTCTTTTGTTTCTCATTGTGCATTTACAACTGTTGACTATCAAAATGTTTAATATTTCAAAGGTCTAAACTATGAATCATAATTTTACATATTTCGAAATATAACCTATACATGATGCAATATTAAAATTGAAAAAGTTTATGGTAAAATTTTCTGTATGTTTTTCCCTGAGTTTTTTATAACTTGTCTTTTGTCATTAATTGCTTTACTTGATGGTTTTTTAATATTGCGTCAAAAGTATCAACTTTTTATATTATAATGTTTATTTTGTGTTTTTAAAATCTTTTTTAGACATCAGCAATAATTGCTGGTTTAGGGTTGGCCGCTGCAGGGTTTGCAGGGCGATACATACTAAAGCAAATGCCAAATTTATCACAGAAAATGGCAGAGGCTGTTAAAAACATGCCAAAATTGGACTCTCAGGTAATATTTTATATATACTATCTAAAAATCATTTATAGATTATAAATAAAACTGCAAAACAACTAAACATATTTTTTTCTGTTATAGAGTTTGGCAAATAGTAAATATTACAAAGGAGGTTTCGAACAAAAAATGACAAGGCGAGAGGCTGCTCTTATTTTAGGAGTTTCACCTTCAGCACCTAAAATTAAAGTGAAAGAGCAATTCAAAAAAGTCATGTCAGCAAATCATCCAGATCGAGGTGGTTCACCCTACTTAGCTGCTAAAATTAATGAAGCAAAAGACATGCTTGAAAAATGAGATCTATTATGCTTTTAAACTAGATAGAACTGATTATTTATGTACAAAAAATTTATTCATGCTATTATAGAATTCAATTCTATAATTATGAACACATAAAATCTTGTAAAATAAAAATGTATATAGTGTATTATGTATATAATTGCAAATTATAAGTTTAATAAGTATAATATACAAAAAAGTTTTTCTTATTCTTTATATTTACTTTGTACATGTGATCAAAATTTGCGATTATAAATATAAGTTCGATGTACGCAATCATCAATACAATTATCAAATTTAAATATTATTCAATTAATACGCAATATAGGTCATATCTATTTAAAATCGAATTCATCTATTTATAATTCTATATCTTAAAGAGTCTCATTATTGAAAGCCAACAACAATAAAAGAAACGGAAATAAAAATCATCGATCCTGCGACTTATGTCTTGAAAGAATCAAGCTTCAACTCGAAGCTTTAAAATATATACACTATAGTCATTGTACGATAATGATAACAATATAATAATTGAAAGACTTATTTGAACTAACATTACAAGCTTTCATAGACTTTTGCTAATTTTATAGCAGTAAATTCATTAATCTTATCACAAGAAACAGGAAACACAGTAAAACTGTACAAAACTATGCATTTTCAATAGTTGTTGGACAATTGTAACAATGGTCAGCACCTTGACTAGAGTCTGCCCATGGAGTAAATTTTTATATCTAATACTACCGTCCTGTTTTAGCATTTTGTTGATCTTTATGAGTTTGTTCTACTTTTGTTCTTAGTTTTGATATTGTACTACTAGGTAAGGATCCAGGAACTTTAAATATACTCTGAAAAAATAAAAAGAATAGAGAAAAAATTAGACATTATAAATTAAATACTTTCTTTAGAAAATTAATTTAATTAAAAAAAAATTCATAAAAATTAATTATTTAATGCAAAATAGTTGTGCAGTTTAAATTTTTATACATACTTGCATAAAGTCATGGCATTGAAGAACAATACTATCCTTGGTAATTTCTTTAAAACATTCTGCTAGCTCAGTGAAATCTTGACATGCCAATAGATTTTCCCTATTTCTTTTAATTAATGTTAATGCTACTCTGAACACAATTTTACTGCCTTCATAAAAAAGACAATCCCAAATTCTTAAAGTTGTCTACAAAATAAATAATTAAAATTATAATTTGAATTTAATAAAAATTGGTTATTGAGTTGAAATTAATTACTTCTGTAGGTAAAACTTCAGCAAACAAACAAATGAACCATTTTGTTGTAATTACTGCCCATGGTAAACCCATATTCGTTACATGCTGATAAACATCTGGCATTTTTATCCTATTATTGAATTGTTTAAGTTAAAACTTAAATTTGAAATTGTAATTATGTACTAATAAAATATTTTAAAAAATATCTACCTGACTAGTTCTGCCAAAACATCAATGTCTATAAGTAATCCTCTCATAGTCGGTGTATAATACTCTGGTAAAATCTTTTCTATTAATACTTTTAATAACCAAAACGCTGTTTCTTCGCTCTTTGTAACTAACAATAATAAACCTGCTATATAATTTAAACCCTAAAAAATTTTTAAGTACATAAAAATAGATAACACTTCAAATAAAAAAGTAATTTGATCCTTACTTGACAATATCCAACTTGTCGATTCTGATGTGCAAAAGCTAATAGAATATTAAATAATTGACGTTGATGACGATCTGTGTTGTTAAAAAATATATTATCAGGAAAAGTACGTGGAAGGTCTGTCTTAATTATATCTGAAATTTGAGGATCATGAGGACCAGTTAAGAGCTGTTGATAAAAGTCTGGAGTCTTGCTTTTTGCTTCTTCGCCTCCACTAACTGAAAGCCATACCTTTGTGAAATGTAAAAAAAATAAATTTAATTGACTTATTTATTCGTTTATAAATTTTAATAAACTATATTTACCAGGCCTCTATGTTCTCCAGGGATACCTTTACGAACATAGCGTTTTACAGTAATACTCCGTTGCAATGATTTGCCCTCTCCTATAATTTCAGCCCATTTTTTGGCTCTTTTAGCAAGAACTTTCAGGTATTCAGACATGAATTCTTCATAAGTTTCATAATTAAAATTTTGTGGTCTCTCAAATCCATACTCATCCACATTGCTAAAAAATTTAATTTTTTTAAAAATAGTTTAAATTATCGCGTTAAATTATTCATTATTTTATTTTCAGATAAAAATTTAATTTTATCAAATTTTTTATATTAAAAAAATGAACAATTAAAAATACTTTAACAGATACAGAAGAGAACAGATAATAATAACACAAGAATGTCTTCTTTAACCTCTTAAAAGCACGATTTAAATACGATTTAAAAAATAAGAATTCTAAGATAATAATATTTTCAATCGATTGCTATTGAATTACCTAAAACATGAAGTGGCCATACCACGATTCACTCTTTTTGGCCCCAAAATAATACAACACAGTAATCATGTGTGTAAAGTCGTGTGCTAGTGTGAGAAATGAATAATCGATTATTATGATTATGAATTTTTTATTGATAGATATATAGTTATATTACTTGTGAAATTCAAAAGAAAGTTTTCCTTTCAGAATTAAATTTATGGAATAGGTAGGAAATTGCAGAAGGAGTCTCTGTCTGAATTTCTATTTGCGAGTTCTTCTTTCCCGAAGTTTTTGGAAAATCAATATATTGAATGAATGATACATGATGTCAAATATGTACTTGTTATATTTTTGTTAAATTATTGCTTGTAAGTACAAAATTTCGATAGCTCCTTATTTGCTAATTAATATAATTACAGTGATAGACTTGTTACTTGTAGTAATTGTTAAATAAAAAGTATTTTAATTTTGTGCATATTTAAAGATAAGAGTATACCTATATATTCTGCTAGTTGACTAGTGATTCTAGTGAATTTCTGTGATTGATCTAGTGACTTTTACGAGTGCTAAATTTATTTGCGTTATGGTTAAATTAGATTTTTTTTTTAATAATTTGAGTAATACACTACATTATAACTATTTTTCCAGAATTTAAATATAAATTAATTATTTTTACATATGAAATTAATCAAGAGTATAATTAAAATACTTACTTTGTTATAGCAACATTCGAGTTTCTCAAAAATCCTAAACGTAAATATTTTTACGACCTGGAGTATAATTTCTGAAAACTATTGTTCTTTACAAATATAAAGTTAAGAGATGGCTTTAAATTTTATAAAATTTATTTTAAAAAACAATTTAAATCTAAAAATAAATCCTAACAAGTTAATTATCAACTTGTAACTAGAATACATATTGATTGTTATAAACTAAACAATAAGTTATTCTAATTCCTGCACTGCAACAATTTCCCCTAGATTTTTATTTGGCGCTCGACAAATTTCAATAAAACCTAGGGGAGTGCCATCGACTTCCAAAAAACTATAGTAAAATCTAGGGGACTGTCATCAGCCCCTCAACTAACTATATCAAAATCTAGGGGAGTGCCATCGACGCCATATTGAAATAATCTTTGCCCCACACATACATTGAAACGTACATGCACACATGCATATATAGATCCCCCACAATTCGTATATATGTACATGTACACAGTGCGAGTTCTCCACTTTGGCGCGCGCGGCATTTACGCTCTCTCCCTGCGGCACACGTTTCGATTCTCGCCATCCAGGCTCTCATCTGTGCGAGCCGCTCCAGAGCCGTTACGACTTTTTGGCGGCAAACAACTCCGAGCTGTATTTTCCAGTGCTAATCGACTATTCCGCTGACTTAAAAAGAGTACGTAATCAACATCCTTACCCGATTAATCATAAGCCATTGTTGCGGCGAGTGTACTTTTCGCGCGGCGCCCCATTGTTTTAATCGACAATAAGCTAACCTCTACGTATTCTGCCGTTTTTCAGTGCCGCCTAGGAAAACGTCGAAGCGCTCGGCTCCAGTTGCGCAGGACTCGGCCGAGGACGCGAAGCCGGTGAAGCGCTCGAAGAGCGTCAAGTCCAGGAAAATTAAGCTGGCAGAGGACCTCGAGAATGATGGTGAGTGCTCCGAAAATTTTTCGCTTCTCCGCGAGTGCCTTATAGGTTGAAAGGCCGCTGGTATTGCGAGATCACGTGAAACTTGTGTTTGATGACGCTTTTCGATAATCGGGGGCATTGATGAGGGATTCGGGATTTTATTACAGTGTTTTGCTGGTATATAGGAGAATTTTGGTTGGGTGGTTTTTTATTGTTGTCTTTTTTAAAGCTTGGAATGCAGGCAGAGTAAGAATGGTAGTTGCAAGAAATTTGTATTTTTGAGGTTTCGTTGGTGTTGTAATTATTAATTACTATGGATGTTGATAAAAATACACTTTATATTTATTCTTTTAATATTCCTTTATTTTGTTTTTTTTTACAGATCCAAAAGCAAGGCTCATATTGCGTCAAGTCACTACAGGGGGTATTGTCCTTACATGTGGTCAAGGCGATGTCGGACAGCTTGGTTTAGGTGAAGATGTTCTGGAAAAGACACGCTTTGCTACCTTGCCCAACCACACAAACATTGTTGCTGTAGCAGCTGGTGGTATGCACAATGTATGTTTGACAAAAGATGGAAAAGTTATTACATTTGGCTGTAATGATGAGGGAGCTCTTGGCAGAACCACGTCTGAAGAAGGTTCTGAGACTGTACCAGGATTTGTAGACTTACCAGCACCAGCAATTCAAGTAACAGCTGGAGATTCACACAGTGCAGCTCTGTTGGAAGATGGCAGAGTTTATGTTTGGGGTTCTTTTAGGGTAATGATTTAATTCTATATCAAGTAAATAAATAAATATTAATTGACCTTACAAATTAAAGTGCAGTTTTGATTTTCTTACTAATATTTCTTATTGTTTTATAAAATTTACATATTTAATTTGGTTTTATTTTTAGGATTCACATGGAACTATGGGATTGCTAACAAAAGACAATGAACGTGTTCCTGTTGAAATTGAGCTTAAGAAAAAGTTTATAAAAATAGCATCAGGAGCTGATCACTTAGTATTATTAGATCGAAGTAGACAAGTTTATACTTGTGGTTGTGGTGAACAAGGCCAACTTGGACGTTTACCCGAAAGAAAGACTGATAGACATAGTCGACAAGGAGTCAATCAATTACTTACACCAGGCCCAGTTCATTTCAAAATAAATAAACATGTAGAAGTAGAAAATATTTGGGCTGGTACATATTCTACATTTGTAAAAGATTCTCATAATGATGTTATGTATGTTTTTGGATTAAATAACTATTCTCAAATAGGTATGTGATGCATTAATAGTTTATATTTTTGAAAAAATGTTTTAATAATACATATTTTAATTCATTAATTATATTATCTATTGTAGGGCTCAAAGGAACTGAGAAACAATATCATCCGAAAATTTCAGAAGCTCTGAGTCATAAAAATTGGTTACAAATCAGTTCAGGTCAACATCACACAATTGCTTTAGATGATGAAGGAAAAGTGTTTGTTTTAGGTCGGAAAGAATATGGCAGATTAGGTCTTGGTCCTGTTGAAAATGATGCCACAGAACTTACTTCTGTAACTTCACTAGAAGAAATGAAATGCGTAGATGTTGCTACTGGTAGTGCTCAATCTTTTGCTGTTACTGATGATGGTAAGACATTAAAAAAAATTTTTAATACAAATTAATTATAAAAAGATTTAATTTTTATTTACTACTTATTTTATTTTAGGAAAACTATATGCATGGGGAATGGGCACTAGTGGTCAACTTGGAACAGGAGAAGAAGAAGATGTTGATGTGCCTACACTAATAGAGTCTAAGCAAATAAAAGATGTAAAGATTCTCAGAGTTTCAGGTGGAGGACAACATACTATAGTTCTTGGACTACCATCTGCAACAATGAATAATAAAACTGTTGAATAACGACTGTTTCAATGTTAGAATTTGTATATTGTGTTTACTTGTTTGTAGTGAAAAATGAGCATACGTGATTCAATTATTGACAAAGACTATGATTAAAAATGCATATAAAGATTGGAGAAAGGCTAGTAAAATAATGACGAAATTTGTAATTTAAGTGCCACATTAGGTTATAAAAAACTGGATTATTCAATCCTGAGTACATTTGTGTAGTTATACAAACTATCTATTTTCCATTTACAAAAGTTTTGACTGAATTGATTACAACAAGCTAATAAAAAATTGAGTATTTGATGTAAATTGTTAAATACTTAATTTATTAATCTTTTTTTTTTAGAATTCAATTATTATTTAATAAAAAAAATTCAATTTTTTATTAGCTGAATAATTAAAAAAAAATATCGAAAATTTTCTTAAATATTTATTTATTTTTGAATCAAATATACAGCATTTCTTCAAAATTTTTTAATACAAATAATAAAATATTTAAATTAATGAATTCATAAGACCAGTGTGTTGCGAATGGTGCGAATCAATGTATAAAGATTTTAAAACAAGTTATGGGTATACATGTACTTTTTACATCAAATGAAGTTGTATACATGTACTTTTTACATCAAATGAAGTTTTTGTTAAATCATGCAATGGTGTGTGTAGAATGAAGGTTTTTTCTATTTGTTTATCAGTACTAGTTCTATCTTTATTTATAATTATGTAAACTTTCATTAATATATACTCAAGTATTAAAATTTTTGTACAGCAAAAGACATATATTGTTGTCTTATTACTTATGCGCTACTTTATATGGCGTCTCATTTGAGATCCATGGCCATTTCAATAATAAGAATAAAGATTTGCGCTTTTTTTTCAATCTAATTTGAAAACTACTTTGCGCTAAATGTATCTAATTGATTAATTTTGTACAAAAGTTAATTTTTTTTTAAATAAAATTTTTGTGTCATTGAATTGTTTTTAATCCTTTAATAATTCCTTGAATAATATAAGTATACTGTGATTTTAATATGCCACAAAAGCTAGTTTTATATTTTAAGCATGAATTACATATGAGCATTATTCATGTTTTTCTAATGTATACGGTAAAATTAATTATAAAAATAAAAGATTGCAAAAAATGATATTGAAAAACTAATAAAGTATAAATATATTTAATAAATATAAAAATAATTAATTAAAGTTTTAGTGATTTATAAAATATCTTAATTATAAACTAATTTTGATATTTATTTAAATAAATTATTGTAAAAGTTTAACATTAATCTCAAAAATAATATATCGTTTTAAATTCATTAAAAAAAATTAATACTTGCATCCATTCCCAGAGGATAAATAGGATTTCAAATTTACCGGAAGTCGCAAGTCTGCAAAGCCGAACTCGTCCATTTCGTCCCATGTGGCATCGTGTAATGACACAGGTTCAACGGTGATACTAATTTTTTTCGATTAAGCAGCTCGAATAAAAAAAAAAGTAGCTTTTAACAATGGTATGTTGTTTATTTTTCTTTTAAAAATTAAAATAATTCATCCATATTCACTACATTTTTCAGTATTTGTTATTATTCAGCGTTTGAAAATTCCGTATAGGTTAGGAAATAGTTGCTTAAAAATGCATGTATACTACTCAATATTTACGAAAGATGTGTTTACTATAATCTTATGAAAATAAGTTTCGTATACTGAATTTATTCAATTTCATAATTTTAAATGAATTTATGATTTTTTATAGGCGAGTTTGAAAGTTGATAATCCAGAGAAGCCAGTACAGGAGACTGCTCCGATTCACAGAATCAGAATCACTCTGACCTCTCGTAATGTTCGCTCACTTGAAAAAGGTAAAACATTGTTGCTTTTTTGTAACTGACTTTATTTAATTAAACATTTATAATATAATACTATTTTTTAATTGACAGTGTGCTCAGAGTTGATTCAAAGAGGAAAGAAGCAGAAACTCAAAGTTAAGGGACCTGTGCGAATGCCAACAAAGATTCTGAGAATCACAACTCGTAAAACACCTTGTGGTGAAGGTTCTAAGACATGGGACCGTTTTCAAATGCGTATTCACAAGAGGGTCATTGATCTCTATTCGCCATCTGAAATTGTTAAACAAATTACCAGTATCAATATTGAACCTGGTGTAGAGGTTGAAGTTACTATCGCCAATGACTAAAGTGAATGATTTTTACTGCTAAAATTGTATACAAAATAAAAAAAATTTTAAACATATTACAAGTGTTTTTGTTTGTATCCTTATTCTTTTTCTGAAATCTATCAAATTTTTTCATATCTGTTTTATAAATATTTTTGTGTAATAAATTACATATTTACTAATTTCAATTAATATTTTATAATTTAATTAATTAAAAATGCATACATTTTGAATAGAATAAAATTTAAGAAATTCTAATTTTTAAAAATAAAATTTTGATTAAATTACCATAATTTAGTTACGCTTGTTGCCAACAATTTACCGGAAGTATCCTAACCTTATTCTTTCAAACACGTGCGTTTGGCCAGATACCTGCTGGTTCAGCGCTGATCAATTTTTTCTGAAGAATTAATTGATTATCTCGACCAGAGGTATAATTTTACAATGGTAACATCTTATTTTACTTATTAAAATTCTATAAAATTATAAATTTCTATTATTGAAGTTTTAAAAATCTAATATTCGAAACTTCAAATTTTTTTGAGGTTATGTTTACATATAAAATACTTTTTAATTTTTGTTTTTTGTATTAAAAGGTTTATTTTTTCATGTTTTTTTAAATAGGCAAGTTTAAAGACCGAAAGTCCAGAAAAACCCGTGCAAGAGGTTGCTCCAATCCATCGTATCAGGATCACCCTTACTTCTTGCAATGTTAAATCTTTGGAAAAAGGTAAATTAATAATTTATTAAAATAGCATTTTATTTTAGTTGATAAATAATTTAATAATATTTTATTATATTATTTCAGTATGTTCTGAATTGCTTGGCAGTGCAAAGCAGCAAAAGCTTAAAGTTAAGGGACCTGTAAGAATACCTACAAAAATCTTAAGAATCACAACTCGCAAAACACCTTGCGGTGAAGGATCAAAAACTTGGGATCGTTTTCAAATGCGTATTCATAAGCGAGTGATTGATCTTTTCTCACCATCTGAAATAGTGAAGAAGATTACGAGCATCAGTATCGAGCCGGGCGTGGAAGTTGAGGTCACAATTGCCAACGAATAAGTTTCTTTTAAATTTTATATTTAATAATGAAACTTATATTTTAATAAAAAAGATTTTCAAATCTATACATGCTTTACATCATTTATTTTAAAACCTACATAACTATAAGTTGTCTTAAAAAAAATTACTCTATTTTTAATGTAAAACACAAAATATTAATATTACGTTACAGTAAAATGTTATAAAAATAAAATAGGAAATAATTTTTAAATCAGATAAATATTAGATTTTATATAATAATTTTATTTTATAGTAAATTAGTAAATATTTCATCTCCATAAAATAATTTTTTTTATAAAGAAGACATAAAGAATTGGTTTTCATTTATTTGTAAAAGTATGCAATACATTGTAAAATGTAATAATTAATTGCAAAGACGCGATTGGAAAAGTAGTCTGATATTATGACTGGTTTGAATATTGACCTATTCAAAAATGCGATTGATCTTATTTTAGCAGATTTAATTCTCCCCAGATTCATTTCCATTGTTATCATTCTCTTCATTCTCTTCATTGTTTTCTTCACCACCACTGAAATTGCCCATGCCTTCATTTTCTTCTTCATCATCATCACCAGCAACTTCTGCGTTTTCGAGCTCAGCTCGTTCCATTTGTTTGGCCAATTCAGCATCATCAGTTGCAGTTACGACCTTAGGCTGTTGAAAATACATATGTACATCAGAAACAAATTCATTCAAAATATTAGTCTTTATTCTGCTTATTTAAATACTTAATCATTTTAGATATTAAATATTTTGATTCAATCAATAATATATCAATAATAGTAGATATTCTTTTCAGAAAATTTGTAAGTCATAAATAAATAAAACTTTTTGTGAAAAACATTAAATTCTAAATAGTTAGTATCTCTATACATCTGATTTGATTTTTACTTTTTCACGAATATCTCTGCATTATACTGTTTCTTAATAAAATAAGAAAATAATAATTAAGATATAATTAAAAAATTGTGAATTTAATAAGAAAAAAAAAATGCATAGCAATGTAAGTATGATATTCTCTTAATTTTTATTTTTCACAGGTCAACCAGTACTAAATAAATAAAATATAATATGGATAAATAAATACTTACAGCCATTTGAATATTAAAAACACCTCCCATTGATACGATTTTCTCCTTGATTACTTCAATGGCATCATTTAGTGCTTTTAATCCATCTGTTTTTTCTGGAGTTGAAGTAGTCATGACATAAAGTGGAGGTGCTATTAAATTTATTTTGATAGGTAACTCTTCTGTGGATAATGCTAAACCAGCTTGTAAGGCAGCTTTCACAGCATCAATTCCTTCATACCCATAACAAGCAACTTCAACATCTGCCCTAATTTTAACAGCTTGAGAAGTTAATTTTCGCTTAATGTTGTTTAATAAAACTTCTTTTGTGCGTTCATCAAGATCACATTCTGCTAAAATTGAAGGATCCCTAAAAATAAAATATTATTGAGAAAAAAGTTATATTTATTAATAGATTAATTTTGTACAATTACTTACAATACTGATTGTTTGAAGAAGTCATAGGCAGATGCTTTTTGTTTTTTGTATTTCTCTTCAAAATGCCACGCTGTTTTTTGATAAAGTTCTTCTAACTGTTCATCACTTTCATAATGCAACAATTCTGCAACATGTCTCAAAATAGAGTTTACGGCTTTCGCTTTTGCATATCGTTCTGTACATTTTTCTACATCTTCAGCTGAAACTCTTCGTTTACTTAAATCGATGTAACCTAAAAAAAAATTGCAAATTAAATATTTGAAAGAAAATCATTTAAAAACTAAATAGCATTAAAAATCTAAATTACACAATGATATAAAGCTTGATAAATAAAATAATATAAAATTAATAAAAAAAACAATTACTGCATTATCTTAATAGTTACATACCTTTTTCTTTGTCGACACGAATGACAACAACAGGTTCTGTTTTGCCTACCCTAATTAACTTATTAATAGAACGAATACGCCTCCTCGACAACTCTGAGAGTAAAATCATACCCTCTATGTTATTGTACTCCAATAGATGCACATAGGCACCCATTTCCGCTATACTACGGACATTGACCATAACAACATCCTCCACCTCTGGATACTTCTCTTTATAAAATCTACACGATAGCACCATTTTTGCCTGAAAATAAAATCAAACAATATTACCAAAAAACTATAATAAAATATTAATTGAAATATTTTAAATCTAAAAAGAATGACTAAAACTCATAGCACATTTGTGCAACGAATAACGCGATATTCTAAAGACGAAATCTCCGCAAAACACGAAATATGCAGCACAAAAAACTGAAACGTAATTTTAAAATATCTCACTCAAAATTAAAACAACGCGTAAAACCAAACAAATCGCTCGGAAATACAGCGAGCATATGCACGTACGATTAGCAAATTGGTTAAGTTTGGAGGTTAGGTCGACGAAATCGGCGTAAACAGTGACAATACGGAAGCCGTGTCGGCGATAATTATTGGAAACTTACGGCGGTGAATCCGGTGCTCGGTCGGACTTATAAAAAACTAACTGCTATGTAGCGCACGTTTCGAAGGCGAATGACGAAGTGACGCCGCCGGGCCTCCAAAAGTGCGTTCGGTGGGTGATGGGACATTTTTGGGATTGGTGTTTTTGGTTTTGCGAATTTTCCGAGTCGTATGTGTTTGATTATTGAAGGTAATAGGACTATGTCTACCTGAGTACCGACTATCTGAGTGAATTTTAAATATAAGAAGGTCTTGACTACCTGCGTTACTTTTATTCATAGGTATTTGATCATGTAAATGTGTTGGACTAAAAATGTGGGTGGATCCACGGTCGTACTTACGGCGGATATTACTTGTTTGAGTTTGTATGTCTTAAGATTTTATTCTTAATATTGCAAAATTTGTGTGTTTTAAATAATTCCGGTTTTGCGTTTAAACTAGAACTACTAAACTAGAATACGCTGCCGAAAT
>JAPYZA010002980.1:0-25033 GCA_030522685.1 Eupelmus azureus | reverse complement strand
AAAAAAAAAAAATAAAGAAAAAAATAACTCAAATGAGAACTAAAAAATTCATTTACGCCAGACGAGGAGGTGAATCAGAGTGCGAGCGAGGGAGGCGCCTGCCGCGATCTGCGCGAGCGCAAATGAGAAAGCACGCGCGCCCGATAATGACGGGAAATCGCGCACTTCCAGTCCTCTCTCTCTCTCTCTGTCTCTCTCTCTCTCTCTCTCTCTCTCGGCTTATAGATATATACACAAACACACATACACACACCCACACGCTCGGAGACCCCAGCACTTAATTCAATTCAATTGCAATACAGTTCAATAATTCGATTAATTAAAAAAATGTCGCTACGCGCGCAGCGTCGCTCAGCCACGTGCGCGAGCGCTATATACATATATACATTTCAAAGTCTCGCCAGCAGTCCGAGAGTTGCTCTCCGAGACTCGCTGCTCTTTTTAACGCCAGTACGCCTGCGCGCAAGCAGGAGACAGACCGCGGAGTTTCGAAGGAAAGCGTCCATCCACGCACGCCTCTTGGCGCTCGACTGTCGCCGGGGCTATCGTTCGAGGAAATAATGATTGGCTTTCGACAGGTATTGATATCGAATAAATTATGAATGTTGAATTGAATACGTATTAATTAAGAAAGTTTAGCGGACGGCTGGCGGAGTTTGATAAAGTGCTATTAAATGACTCGCGCTTACGCGCGTCGCCGCTAGGGAAACTTTTTTCTCAAAACTTTTGCGAGCGGGCTTTTTTTTCGGACTGATTTCTTGGAATTTTGAAAGGGGCTTTCTTTTGTGGGAATAGCAATTTTCTAGGCGTAATTTTTTACGGTTTACCTGATGAAAGACATAATTACTACGTGATTCTAATCTACAACAATATATGCTTCATTGCGTTAAAACATTCTGTCGAAATAAAAACTAAAAAACAGAAAGAATCAAAAAAGTAATTCAGCAGCGATTAGAGCGAAATAAAGACATCGGAACAAAGGGGAAGAAGAAACAGCGCATAGATGAAAAGTACAGATTGCTCCGTTTGAGAATCACTGTGCCCACCGCTCGAAAAGTTAACCGTAGCGAGCGCGAACGCCGTGCGTAAAGTTAGCAATCGGTCTCGCTCTCTTCCTCCCACCCTCCACCCTTCCTTCATCTCTTTCCACTCGCAGTCCTTACCCTATCTCGATATCCCTTCCCTTCCCCCCCGCATCGCATCCACGATTACTTGATTATGACTTTCGAGTGGCTGGAAACGACGCTGCCTCTTTTTCTCATTCTCCGCGCGCAAAGTCACATGAGCGCGCGCTGCCTATTTGCCATTAACGGCATAAAAAAAGAAAAAAGAAAAAAACTCGAGACCCTCTAAAGTGCACGTTCCTTGAGCGTACGTATGTGTACTCGACCCATACATATGTATAGCTACCCCCTTGTGCTCGAGCGCGACACGACGAGGAGAGCTCGCTTTATATGCGCCGGCCTCTTAATGCCCTATTATCCGAAAATCCGAGGTTGCCTGGCTCCGCTGCTCGCAATCGATGAATCGCTCACTCGTATCGAATCGAGTAAATTTCTCATGTGAACCTTTACTTTTTAATTGATATATACGCCGAGGCCTCTTCATTCAGCCTCGAACGCCGGAAGGTTTGATATGGCGCTTGGAAACAGCGTTTGAGCGCTGCAAGTGATTATAAGATTATCCGTGTTGTTTTATTATTTTTTTTTAATTGCGTTTTTTGTTAGTACTTCGAAGTAAGATCGAACAATAAATTATAATTTAAATATAAAATTTTATGACGACACTTGTAAGATATAATGAAAACGAAACTATTAAAGGTATATTATTAAAATTTTGAGTACTACATTTTGTTTAAATGTATTAAATTGTATAAAATATATAAAAAATTTAATCTTTTGTCATACGTTAAATTATTTAAACTCCTTCAGCAATAAAATACCTGACGAGATTCCTCCGACTATACATGCCACAATCCCAGCACATTTTCGAGGATGCTCGACCAAAGAATCATGATTGACTGCCTGGCATTAATAATAATCACAAACAAACCATCGCGATTTCGAAAACCGTCAAGTGCACACGAGTATAATCGCAAGAAAGCAAAAAGCTCGGCAAGCGCGCTTCGCAAGTATATCGCTGGGCATAATGAAAAAGAAGACCTCTTCGTCTGCTCGCTCGCGAAAAAGTATATTAAGCCGTACTCTTGGGGGGGATTTTTTCGCCCCCGTCGCCGGTTCCTCCTCCTCATTCAGAATATTATAATTCGTCCTTGCGCTCTTGCTCCCGCTATCATAATGATAATAATAACGCGTTAATTAAAGCCGTTGATTTATGCGCCTTTCATATTGTAATTGCCTACCGAACTCGGCGCTCTCGAGTGCGCGGAGACAATCTTTTGCGCCCTACTCCCGCGAGCGCACGCGAACGTTATAACGCGAATAAATTAATTAATCAAGGCGCAATTAATACCCGCTGGTTATATAACTTGCGATTCTCTTTAGGGGGCTGCTGCGCGCCTTGTCTCTTCTTCAAGACGTACAAAACCGAAAGCGCATGGCTTTTAAACAAATCGCGCTGCGTTTGCGTCTATTCGGAGCGCCAAAGGGGAGAAGAGATTTTCGACTCTTCGCTGAGCGGCACTGAATTTCGCGGTGCGTATATATGCGGTATACTTTGAGGAGCGAGACTGCCGGGGCGAAAGGGTTCATTGTATCGTTTCGTAGTGTCTTTTCAAAGAACCATACGTTGCACTAAAAGTATTAAAAAATATATGTAGGTGAATGTTCCTTATAATAGAAAAATTAAATCGTTACAAATTAAAATTTTATACGCACATTGTGTAAAGCACCCTGTATGTTGTTCCATTCGCTTTGTTTGCACAAAAGAAAAACAATTAAAAAGCTAAAAACAAGACTACTTAACGATATCCATCATTGCTCGCACTCGGCGAAAACTCGAACTATAGAGCTCCATCGATCAAACATTATATACGTAGAAACACAGAGAGAGAGAGAGAGAGAGAAAGAGAAGAGAGAGAGGCGCGTGTGTCATTAGCTTAAAGCCGTCGCGCGCAAATAACATGTATATAACATCGGGCATAATTCGCCGTTTAAGTAGGCGGGCGCGTCGAGAAAGCTGAATAAAGCTACGCGAAATGAAGGTACACATATAGAAAGAGAAAGCGTGTGCTTAAAGCAGCAGTAGCAGGAGGGAGTCGACTGTAAATATATACACGTATACAGTGGGCGCGCGCGAGCGAGGCGCAGAAATCGCTTATTTACGGTATAAACGTTGCGGGGTTAATGCGCTCGACGGAGGCCATACTTAGCTGGGCATCAGCCGCGGCGGTGGGGGTTTAATGTCTTTTTAGGTACGTTAATTAACAGTATTCATTTTGCACAAAGGTTTCTAATTACGCACTGCTCCGAGAGCCGTAGACTTAGCGCTCTCGGCGACACCGGCGCTGCTGCCGTCTACGCCGCAGCGGCGGATATTATGTCCACTCCCCGCCCCCTCATCCCTCGATCCTAATTTCAGCCGAGGAAATACAAGTTTTATAAAGTATCTGGAAAAATCAGATTGTTTTTTTTATACATAGTGCCAAGAGTCTTGTTATACTTGGAGGCTGATCTCTTGGAAACTAACAATTTGTTTCCTCAATTGTTTGTGATTGCGACGCTTTTCAACAAAGATTATTTGATAACATAGAGACGCCAGCGTTTAATTGTATATCTTGTACCCAAAAATATTCTTTTCGACTCATATCTGTTATTCAAATTAACAAAAGAAAATTAAAGCGCATTATTCAGGAGATTAAGGAAATGTTTAATTTATCATTTTCAGCGGGCGCTTTAAATTGCAAATTCATATCTTTAATTAACTATGTTTTATTAAATACACACAGTCTAACATTCCCTCTTATCTCGACAACGCCCAAATCTCTAATTACGCGTGCAAAATATCATCCCACCGCTCATCCCACAGCAAAAAAGCCAGCTTATAGTTTCGAGAAACGACTCAAGCTCAACGAAATCGGCAGTCGATTCACGATTTCTCCTCGGCTAGCCGGCTCACAAAAGGAGGACGCTATGGCTCAGAGAGCACCGAGGAAGGCTGGGCGCGTCTGCGGAGGCCAATAGTTGTCCGGCCAAATGAGTTAGCAGTCGCATTAATTAATTATAATTAAGTTTTAGTTGACGCAGAGCGAGCGCGCGAGGCTTTCCGCGAGCGCCACTGTAAGCAAGAGCGAGAGCACACAGCCAGCTTCGGCGCCCTACGCGACTGGCATTTTGAGCATTACCGATATTATGCAGATTTCGCCCTCCTCTGGCCGCGCGCGCGCCGTCTTCTCTCGCCTCTCTTTCTCCGTCGTTTCTTCGCCTTTTGTCTTTGCTATCGCGCGCTAAGAGGATTCTTCCTTCTCTCTCGCGCGCGCGCTTGTTTTTTTTTCTCTTTCTTGCCGTACTACTTGACTAGAGTTAACAAGCGTACGGAGAATGAATTATTCACTTATTTACGACACGTAAACTCTCAGTTTTGTCACGTGATTTGTATACGATAGAGCGAGAATATTGATTAACAGGCACGATTTTACGACTCTCTCGGGCGCGTATATATATACAGCCTGGCTGAAAACTCGCTGCCAAGTATTTTTAATGTAATGCCGCTCGCTTCCTTGAAATACTTTTAATTATTAATTAAATAATTCAAACTTATAAATCGAGTTAAGCCAAAGTTTGTACATTTAGACTGAATTACATCCATGAATAAGGGAAATACTTTTGAGCGCTGAATAAATAATGACTTTTACAGCTAAAAGTAACTCTTTATTCGATGGATTATAAATTTGTACTATTTTTCAGTTTTGCCCGCTTGATTTAATCGAGAATCGCGCAGAGAATAAAGTGCAATCAAACAATTTAGCATTCGAATGGAAGTGTATTTAAAAAGGCGCGCATTAACAAAGCGGGCAGTAAAAAGCAAAGAGCATAAAAGAGGGTATATATTTATCATCGGAATAAAGAGGAAACATTGAAACTGCCTGGAATATTATTTTGATAGAGCGTCTACGAAATTACTGCCGCGCTTGATAAGAAAAGTAGTAATACACAGCTCCGGCGAGCATTAAGCATTAAATCTAGGGGAGAAAGCTCGGGGCTGGCGAATGACAAAGAGAGAGGGAGCTGGGAAAAGGAAAGACGAGACGAGGAGGATTCGGCGTAGGCGCAGTTATGATGGGCGCGCTTGTCGAGCGTCGCGCGGATGAGCTTTGGGCGAGCGAAAAGGATCGAGCTGCTGGCGGCAACTGCGTGCATCGTCTACGTCCTCCTGGTTCCCGTAAGAAGCTGTTAATCTTCGGTAATAAAGTGTATTTTCATTATAATACAGCATGAATATGCAACGGCGATAATGGCCTTAATATCCCGGCATGCATCTTCCTGTGCTTTACGAGCTGAGCCTCCTCTCCTCGGCGCGAGCCGGAATTCGAGGATGCCCTTACTGGATTTTACTGTGTACAAGTAGCTTCTGCAGCCGTGCTAACTCGCCTCCTACTCCCGCACCGCGCGAGCCGAGCGCCGCGAATATATACACACGCGCGAGCTGCCGCGAGTATAAAACGCATTCGGCAAACCAACTACGTCAGGTTCGTTCACCTCGCGCTTAGCTGAGTAGGCTGCTCTCTCTGCTACTGCTGCTAAAGCCTGGCTACGTGGTCCAAATCACTTATCGAGACTGAGCGAGTAGTCGGGCTTGCTTGCCTCCTCTCCTCTTTTTATCGGGTTATTCTTGCTGTAGTTTTACTGCGCGACGGAAATGATGAAACGCTTCGACGAAATTAGATGTTAGCAGGAGGATGAGTGTACAGGACTGTTTTTCGTACTTACTCCTTCGTTACCAAAGTTCAAAAGAAATTAAAAAAAGACGAAATTTTTTTAAGCATACATACTTTTTATTGCATATTAAAAATATTTTTAACCTTTTCTAATGGGCATAAATATTCTAATGTATAAAACATTCAAACATGACGAGAAATTTGCCGATGAATTAAAATAGTTTATAACTTCTTGGATCTTTTAAGCGGATGCAACATCTACTACAAAAAATTATGTAATGTTTATGTTTTAATCTAAGAAATAAAAAAGAGTATAACAGTCAGAAATAATTCGATGTCAACTTTATCATTTAAATGTTCTAATTCAGGATATACCACAAAAAGTCATCTATTCATTTTCAATCCATCATTTCTTACTTACACCAGTTTTCTCTAAATAATGAAATTTCTTCAAAACTAACCCTTGCACCTTAAAAGAGACGCTATAAAGCCAAATCCGTCGCTCTCATCTCTCCTTCACCCTTCACCCACACTCAACTAGCGCTATTGTTTTAATATTTTCTCGCTATACGTATGCGCGGCGGCATCTCGAGAATCCAAGAATAGCAGTGTGTATTTCAAGATGAAGCGCGAGCGGCGTCGGCGGTTATGCGTAAAGCGCCGCAGACCCGCGCGCTTACCGAAGACTGTAAATGCGCGTATTCTGGCGTTCGCTTTCTCCGCCGTGCGCTAATTTATTCGTCAAAGTCAATGGCTTCGAATAGAGAGGTGTAGCTTGTAACTCGCAAACTCCGCGACTCGGCGAGTGAGAGAGAGAGAGCTAGAGTTGCCGGAGCATTACGGGGACGCGACATTCTATTACGCGCGTTAAGTAGCTTTGTCAAATCGCGGCTGCTCTGCTTATGTACGGCTTACCCTGTACCGGCGGTTACTACTGAAACATCTAATTATAAAATCCGCGTGCTGCTGCTCTGCTCTGTGTCTTTCATCTGGAATTAATTAATACGGCGAGCTTTTAATGCATATTATTTTGAGCTCTCAAAGATTCCTTTGGCAAGATAAGCGCGGTGTTGAGCATTTATTTTTGAGTGTAGCTACACACAAACTGGAAAGTAGTTTATTTTCAAAATAATTTTGACTAATTATTAAAACATGTGCTGTTTGAATATAAATACATTTTTATAACGATGTTTGATGTTGTTAGTATCCAACTTCAATGCATTTTAACAGAAAAACGAATTGAAAAGAATAATCCCGGAAACAATTAGACCAGATAGTAAAGTACCCAATATAAGTCACAGAAGCAGCACCAACAGAGAGACAGATCGGTAAAGGTTCGAGAGCTCTCATTGAGCCAAATCAACGTAGCCCAGTGAAATAATGTGTTTAGACAGGCTTTTTCAGGCTCTCTCCCAGCGAGCCCTCTTACCCAGCCGTTTCCAATGCTTTATACGCGAAGTACGGCGTGAAATCTCATTATGTCCCGTCGCGCGTACGCAAGCGATACATACACTCTCTCCCATTACGCGTATCCGCGTCCGAAACATTGCCCCGGACTCTCCGTATTCGCCGGTTTCTCGCTCTTTTTTTTCCGTCCCTCATTTCGCCCGCCGGCCCAGCCGGCATTCCCTAAATTTATTCGCTCGTATACGCCGCGTTTACGCGACGGACGCGAGCTCGCGCGAAAAGTCTAATTTGTTTTAATGACAAACTGTAGCGACGACGTCGCGTCCGCGCAATTATCCGAACGTAGGAGGGGGTATAAACGTTAATCGCGTTTCGCGATATGTGGCCTTCGAGAGCCAATTAAAGCGGCTCCGCGCGCGCGCGCCTTCGGCGACGTCTAATTTTATTTCCAATAAAAACGCGCGGAAGACGCGAGGGAGAGAGGGAGAGCTTGGGAACACGTTTCATTACTTACGCGCGCTGTGTGCGGAGGCGCGGGAGAGAGAGAGAGAGAGAGACAGAGCGGACCTGCGAAATTTTTTTTCGCGCCGATTATAAATAGAACTTACAAGCTACTCGCTCTTTCGCTGCGGCGAGCCGACGAAAATTTTGTTTTATGCGTAGAGATGCTATAAGCGCGCATTTCGCGTATGCTAAGAGATGAGTATTTTCGTATTTTTTATTCGATTTCTGCGAAGGTATTCGATTACGCGCGGCGCGCTTGTTTGAGCTCGGCGAAATTTTCCTCTTTGTATTTAAAGGCGAAAGTAAATTTTTTTATAATCCTCGTTTGTCTACTTTGGATAAACAGTGATAAATAATGATGATATACCTGCCGGCCGTATTTTTAGTCGGCGACATCCTTGAGTTCAGCGCGATTGACGCAATAGCGTCCAAAATTGCAGTTATTAAAATTTTTACATTTCAGAGTCTTGATAACAAAATTGCAAAGGCCGCACGATTTAAACTAGTAAAAGACCTGGCTGCCCTCCATCCCCTTGCACCATCCAACTCAAAGATGTATAATCGTGAAAAAGTGGAATTTATCGAAAACGAAACATCGATTAACGGCGCTAGTGTATAGGACTACCGACAAAAAGCGATGCACCGGCAGCGGCGCAGGCGGCCTAAGCCAATTTTTTTCTCTTTTTTTATTTTCATCCAGAGCCGATGAAAGAGAATAGATAAACGTATATAGACAAAACCGTAGGTACACCGCGGGGCGGGCGTGTGTGTCGTGCACCACCGAACTGAAGCGGCGGCGCCCGGGCTGCAGGCGCTCAATTCGCGCGGGCGCTTCATCTCTTTGTTCTCCATTTTACTCGGCTGGCTTCTCCACCCCGGTTTCTATTCCGACGTATTTTTTTTCCACGCCGCCCATAAGCACCTCCGCTTCCGTTTCACTGGCCGCCGAGCGATATTCACGTGCACGGAAGGGCAGGACGAGGGAGAGGCTGCCTCGCTGCTGCTGCTGCTGTCGCTGCTGTTTGTGTGTGAAAAAAACGAGAGGGAGAGAGAGAGAGGGACAGAGAAAAATTGCCGGCCGGCCCCACCAAATTCAAATGCACTCGAGTCCTCCGCAGCGCGGCGAGTGCAGAAGTTGGGCTGCGCTGTGTCGGTGCAGCGTACATACGTGTGAAATATCTGGACTATTATAGACGCGAGAGGCGATGATCAAAAAATTCGCTCTAAACAAAAGATTCCACGGATGGCGAGAGAGCAGCAGCGGCAGCCGCTTCTTTTTTTCGTGGATCAGCCAAAGCTTTTGCGAGCTCGAGCTCTACGCGCGGCAAGCTTTGACTTTCTCCCTCTTTCTCCCCCTCTCGGCGGGCTTGTTGTGTTGCGGCGCGTACGTATATGTACTCATTGGCGCCCAAACGTACGAGACGCTATATTTAAAAATCGGCGCGCTCTCCTGGAAACTATACCTACAAAGAGGCCGAGGGGCCACACACACACCCACACCCGTATAAACATGCAGCCTATATCGCTTTGCCAGTGTGTAACATCGACTTTATTAAAATCCACTGCTGGCCTCTCTCGCTCACACACTTACACAGTATGAGCAGCCGCACGTAACCGACAGATACGCGGACTTGGCTATCTCTCCGAAGCGCGAATCAGCCTCGCGCACGCATACGTAAACATGCCTGCTCACGGACTAGCGGCTCCCCTATACTCGTATTGTTGTCCGCGCAGCTCTCTCTCTTTTTTTCGGGCTTTATTTCGCGCGCACGATTCTTTTTTTTTCTCGCCGCCCGGGCTCGCGAAATTATCATTTTAATAAATGCCCCTGGTGCAAGCGACGCGAACAACGATTCACACTCGGCATGCGCTGAACGTAAACTGATACCATAAGATTTTAATGCGACGGCCACGCTGCTGCTCGATGAGCACTTTTTTTGGGTGTGCGCGTAGTGGTGTGGAAGTTGTAATGCGCGTTTTTAAAATGAAGGAAGAAAAAGCTACGGCTAATTTTGGGGTGATCTAACAAATTATCTAGACTATGATTAATGTCCATTTGTTTGGGTGTATACGCAAAGACAAGGCTTATAAATAAAATATGAGGTGTAGTATTTAAAGAAATGATACTTTACCAGTGAGTCTTTCCCATTTAATAAAGAATCGGATGACTGCGGCCCGTTTGGATAACTCACCTGGAAAGAGAATTTTTGTTATTATTTATAAGATTTTTAAATTAGAAATTTTAAATAAATTATTTAGAATATTTCTTGTTATAATTAATTTTTTTTTCTAATTCTTATCCTATATACAATTTTTTTCATTTATACCTCAAGAAGAATAAGAACGAAAATTATGTCTGCCTGGGCTGTGTATTATATTTCACAATAAGTGTCCAAATTTTTTGCCCTCATTATTTTCGTGGTAGAAGCGTAATAAAATTGAAGATAAATCAACGCAAATGTTTTACGGCTGATCTACTTAAAATTTCAAACATTTTTTATCGCCTTTTTTACAGCTACACTCGAATCTTGCCGAGTTTCTACATTTCATATTTTTACCTACTATTGTCAAAAAAAAAACTATTTTTTCTTTCTAGAAATTAGCCCTCCATTTAATTAACCGAAAGTTCTCGCCTCTCGGCTTCCCTGGAAGCGCATTAAAATTCCAAATATTTTCAATGCGCTTTGAAATAACTCTTTTTCTCTGGAAGAACAAAGTCCAGCGCGCCAAGTTCCTTTTTGTTGTACAACAAAAAAAAATCGGCGAACGAAGAAAAGAGCAAAAAGAAGAAGATCGCCGTCGCGGCATTAACAAAAGTACCCGGGGCCACCGTAGAAGCATAGAGTCCAGAGGGTAGGTAGGTAGGTAGGCAACGGCAGTAGGAGCGAAAAGCGGGCGCGATACAAGTCGCGCCTTTGTCTTGCAAAAAAGTAGCAGTCGCGCGAGAGCGAATATATCACGAGAGCGAGCCGCCGCGGGCATTGTTTCACTCCTCGCATAATTACTGCGCGCGAGTCATGTTTTAAAGTTAAACTTCACCTAAATAAAGCTTAATGTTATTATATCGCAAGCGCCGGAGCGACGTGGAATAAGAGAGAGAAAGAGAGGGAGAGAGCTAGGGACGCCGCTGAGGGGGAGGCGGCAAAGTCGAGCCATTATGCAACGCAGGCTCGGCGGTGCCACTTTCAAATGTCGTTATATGCAGTGGCCCCACGTGTGCATATTATACTCCGCGCGGCTCTGTGTATATACCGGCTCGCCGATCGTTTTCCCGCAGCGGGTTATACGGACTTTCCGCGCGGGCTCCTGCAATTTTAACGTTAATTCGATTCGGACTTTGCTTTTTGCCAAGAACCCGAGCTCTCTGCTTAATTTTTCCACTTATCTGTTGAGAGTGAGGATTTTTTAATGAATTTTTTATTGTGTTTGCCTGGTTATAAGTAGCGGTATTGTGAAGGTTAAAAAAAATGAGCTGAAGTATTTTCATTGCTGGGGGTTACAATGAAACTTGTAATGTACATACAGTTTAAAAGAAATTTGAATGAATAAGTATGGAAGTGATATAGTGGTTACAATGTCCATTGAATACGTTTGAAGAACTTGATCTGAAAAATATTATCATAATTTATTAATTGCTAGTAGATAAACTTTTGCCTTTTCAGCATTTTGCAAATCCTACGCACTCGCATAAAACATAGATAAGCGCACTTTTAACACATCAATAAATTAATACGCAAACAACTGCATTAAATACAAACTCTCGCAATTTGTTTTAAAACGTTGATAGTTGATTTAGAAGGATTGTACAATGCTATCACATCAGATGAGACTTTATCCTTATCTACTTTCCACGCGACAATCTCCGAAACCAAAACCAACAACCACATCTAATAAACACTGCCAGCCAATAGCCTTCATAAAACTTAACGTTTACCATCCCGACTTTTTTCCCTGCACCCAGGACAAGCACCCGCGCTCCCAATTCTCATCAACGTCGGACGCGAATTAAAATAGGCTTTCATTCGAGGCGAGCCGGCGCGCAGGCCCCGAATATGGGATATTCCATCGACACGGCATGATAATTGACGCGGCGTCGAAAACGAGCTCTAACGCAGAAACACAGGCCGCTGGCGGGGCGACAAAAATTTTCGGCAAAAGCTGCGCGCGGCCCCGCGCGCGTGTCTAGGCCATCATATAGCGGCCGGCCAGATGGATACAAGTAAATTTGTTTAACTCGAGCAGCGCGCGCTCGCGCAACGAGAGCGAGAGTGCGCCGGCACGCGTGCATTAACACGGAACGTCAATTATGGCTATTCTCAATATCCATAATTATTATCGCGGACGGACTAGCTGCCGCTGCCAAT
Organism: Eupelmus azureus; assembly: GCA_030522685.1. Taxonomy (NCBI): domain Eukaryota; kingdom Metazoa; phylum Arthropoda; class Insecta; order Hymenoptera; family Eupelmidae; genus Eupelmus; species Eupelmus azureus. The sequence goes on along the minus strand of JAPYZA010002980.1, from coordinate 12,922 downwards.
TCTCTCGTATTACCGACCTTATACTCTCTACACTGCTCCCACTCTCCCTCTTTTGCTCTTTGTAAAGCTCTCGGTGAATAGAGCCGGGCCGGGCCGGGCCGCGAGCTCGCCGCGCTCTATACCAAATGAAATGATGACGTTCATTTGCAAATGCGTGCCGCCGCGGCAGCCACACTGGAAGTGCATTATTTTTATTGAGTTTATTAGCAGCCGAAGCCACGAGAGCGTCAGCTTGAAATCCCTCCTCGACCCATCATACGCGCGCACCCCCGCTAATAATATACGTATGCGAGCACGAGCGCATTTTCGGGGAGAGAAAGAGAGAGAGAGAGAGAGTGGCTAGCTTGATGGGGGACGCACGCACGCCTGAAAGGGATGACGATGATGCATCCCTCGAGAGACTGCGAGCGCGAATCGATTCAATTTGCTCTGCTGGTTGCTTTGGCCGCTTGGTAAAAAAAATTATAACAAGAGTGCGCGAGGCTGATTTCATCTTATATTAATGCGGGAGATGGGTCATTGTGTGGAGAGATTCATTTTTTAAGACGCTGTGCGTGTTGATTTTTTTTTAATTAGAGAGCGATCGCAGTGTTAGGCTTTCTTTTGTATCGGAAATTTTTATGAAATACGCTTTATGCTGGATTGGCTGGGTCGGAAGATCGGCCAGCTGGTTTCGGGATAAAATGTATTTGCAGTGCAAACAAATTTAATTTATTAGAGTTTGAATGGAGTATTGAAATGGTCTAGCATAATTTATCAACTTTTCTGAATGTACGTGATAGAAATAGATCGTTAATTAATATTAACGATTTTCAAATATTAACAATTTGACTTTATATTCAATATTGCTGGACCTATTATGCAAATGTTAAAGAATTTTTTGTTTTATAAGACAATTTTTTTTAAGACAGTATGCAATTATGCAATTATTAATGTTAAAATTAATGTTAATATTAAATTTTATTAATAAAATTTTAAATTATTGTACAATTGCAATGACTATTTGAGGAAGAATGTTACCTGTTAATGGGGAAAAGCATATTTTGCCTGCTATTTAAACGAGCAAAACCTGTTGAAATGTTTTACCTTGTTTAAATAAAATATTATTCAATTAAAATAGCTTTATCATCTCAGCCACAGTACTCAAATTTCTAACCCAATAAAATTATCTAAATTATTTACAGGTTGGTCTTGAAACTAAGGTAGTTGTAATTTTAAGGTACTTTTGTAAAAATACATTCTTAAACTGACCTAGATTTATTTCGATTGATTAAAATATATTTCTTCCTTAAATAATACACAACTCTTTCAAATACAATATTGCAGACGTTTTTAAATGTTAAAAAAAGAAATAAATATTTAAATCTGATATTGAATTTCCACAATAAACTTTTTAATACTTGAATATCAAAAGATGAAGGTTTCGCAATACCGACCGAATAAGCTCGACATTTTATAAGAATGAGCCGGACGCTCGAACCATAAAATATATTCGAAAATTTTCGCTACTTTATATACACAAAATCCCGGCCGAAAAATTCGCACCGCACGGATACACCGACCGAAATTCCCTATATATAACCGATTGTTCCACATTGCCGCACTTTTTTGCCCTCCCGCGTTTCATACATAATAGCCATAGCCGGGGCGCAGCGCCCCCACACCCTCCGCGAAAAAAAAAAAAAATAAACGGGAAAAAAGCTCCGCATACCCAGAAAACCAAGCAGCGGTCGTCGGGCTGTGCGTGTAAACCGCTCACGTCGAACGCGGCGGGCCGAGTGTAAAATCGATTTTTTTCAGCGGCAGTTCGGGGGGTGGTGCGCCGGCAGGCCGTGGTAGGAGAAAAAAAGCGCGTCGATACGACAGGTCCGATACTTTTTTCGGGAGCGCGCGCGTACGAAAACGACCAAGCACACATACGCGTTGCAAAATGCGCCGAAGAGTGGGGGAAGGAGAAAGGGGGGAGGCTCGTTGGGCAGGAAAAAAAAACGCGATCGCGACAGTAAAATCAGCCGTTACACCTCCCCCCTCAACCCCTTTCACTTCCCCCCGGCGAGCTCTTCGCGTAGTCGTATCCCGCGGTATGCAAATCGCGGGTAACGGGATAACGCGTCGGCGATTATACGAGGGCGCGTCCGCGAAATGGCCGTCAGAGAGCTCAGGGAGAGAGCTGCGGGAAAAAATTTTTTTTCGCGCGGCGCAAGAGAGGCCTCGTAAAAATCCGGAGCTACCAATCGGAGGCCATTGTGCCGGCGGAGCTCCGCGCAGGGGGAACAATGCAGCAGCGCTGCAGGAGCTGCAGCAGCTCCTCGGCGCGTGCATTTTTGCGCGCGAATTGCATGTATTGTCGGGACTTTTCGAATTGTATTTCTACGACTGTTCGCGTCCGAGGGCGCAAGGAAGCGCGAGATTTTCGCGTTTTTTCTGCGCGCAGACGCGCGCGCTTGCGGCCGTATTTTTTCAAAGCCCCCTTTTCCTCAAAAAGCAGAGGAGGGCGAGAGATGAGGGTGAGTGGGAAAAAACAACGCAAGCTCGCTTTCTCCCTTTCGCGTGTTTTGTTTCCGTTTGCAACGCGTGCTTTTATTTCGTCGCGCTCGCGTTAAATGCGCATATTTATAGACACCCCCGATCGCCGCCTGCTCTCCCTCTTTCTCTCTGTCTCTCTCTCGTGCGCTGTTTCGCTGCTACCTATTATAAGCTTCTTATATATCGGGCCGATATTTATTGCGCTTGCCCGAGCTCGTATAAGAGAGATCGCGAATATAAGGCAGCTCGATGAAAATAAATTATTTAACGAGTTAATGCGGGAGGACTTTGCATGGAAAAAAGTGCATATATCAGTGCGAGTTATGCGGAATCGGGGTAAAGATATGAGAGCTCGTGGCGGTCGTCTGTTTATGAGAGAAATCGGCGTTTAATCGTAATTTAAGGATGCCTTTGCTTTTGATCGATAATAATCGTTTTTAAATCACGTTAGTTTTATGAGAAATTTGAATGAAAGTGATATTTAATCAATATAGTCATAATTTGTAAATTAATAGTGTCGTACTGAAACTTTTTCCTAAAAGTGATTAAATGTAAAGATATATGTTGACTATATAAAACTTCACGAGTATTTAAATTTTAATTGAATATAATCTTTACATTCTCATCTGAATTCACAAAATATTTCTTATCAAACTTGAAGGTATTATTTCCCAAAACATAATAAGTTATGATAAGTACAAAAAAAAGTAAGAAAAAAAAGAAAATATTAATCGCAACATGCAAGCTCAAGCTCCCGCGATCGTAAAAAGCAGAAGCTGTAGAGCGGTGCTCGGAGCGTGACCGGCTAACAAACCGATACAAGGGGGTCGCAGAGTATAGTCTCCGGCACTCGAACTCGGGCGCGTGCATACATATCGGAAACAAAAAAGTAGTCCTAATTTCCTAAAGGGCGCGCAGAGGGTTAGCTCAGGGTGGCCAGCGTTCGCGTGCGCTCGTTGTATGTCCTGGCCGTGCGCGCTTTCTCTCTCTCTCGTCCCCCTACTCCTTCTCGTTCGCTCGCTCTCTCGTCTGCATCGAGCATTCCTAGAACAGTAATCTTATTAAATTTACATATTAATCAACGGATTTTAATTATCCCCAACCCCCCGCCGAGCAAGAGAGAGAGAGGGAGAAAGAACGAGAGAGAGGGAGGGAGAGAGCGAGCGAGTTCCACCCTTGTGCGGCGGTGGCGGCGGCGGCGGCGGAGACCGAGCCAGCTCTCGTAATTTACATTAATCCAATAATTGCATGGAGGTTTCCTAATTAGAAATTCAAATGAGGTGGTGGCAGGCAGGCAGGCTCTCTCTCTCTCTGGCGCGTCGGCGAGCGGTGCTACCAACTCAGCAGGGCAGTGGCTAGAGAGAGAGACGAACTTAGGAGCGGGGGGGGGGGGGCAGGGGGGAGTAGCGCCCATCGCCTACTGCCTCCGACACCGAGCAAAGTCCGCAGTAGACCGAACCGAAGCGAGCGCAAGAGAGAGAGAGAGGGAGCAGCGTGCTCGTATGTACGTCTCTCGACTACTGGTCCCTAGCTACCCCTCGGAGAGCGAGAGGGAGAGAGAGAGGCCAGAGGTGGAGCGCTCGCGCACACACAAGTTGGAGTATTACGCGCGGTGGACGTCGGCTGCGCGCGCGCGCGAGGCCAAAATTACCGAAATCTGCATGGAGTTCGGAGAGAGAGAGAGAGAGAGAGTCGGCTCTGCGATCTCGCACCCGCTTCCGAACCTATATACAAGCGCGCTCCTGCGATGCTGCTCTGGCCGAGATGGTGGCTGAGGAATGGTCCGAGGTACCGGACTGATACTTCTTGGAGGGGCGGTGCGTTTGATGGTTTATGAAAATTGCAAGGGGAGAATTTTTTTAACTGTTTTTCGACAACCGATGTTTTGGAGTACCAAAGGTATTCTGGTAAAAAGTGAAAATCGTATTTGCAGTTAACGCCTGGGTGAAATCTATTAAAACTTTTAAAAATAATTAAAAAAAATTCAAAGTACAGAATTAAAAATGCAAAAGATGGCAAGTATCACAGGACGAGAGGCAGGCCGTTAAAGCAATTTCGGGCCAATATGGCGTTGTCCATCGGTACGTCTCGTTGCATGCGGTCCTTTTGTTGTCCCCGGAGGGATCCTTCGACAACCCTAACACGTCCCTAATACCGTCACAGGCTTACCCCTCACTCTCCTCTCCCTCTCACCCTTCGACCAGCTCTCTCTCTCTCAGCCTCCCTTCGCGCCCGCGCGTCCGCACTTATACACAGCCGGGCGGCTCGTAGGTGTATAATGTAGCTTTATCATAGGAAGAGGGAGAGCCTACAACGAGTAGAGAGCAGCGCTTCCCTGCGATAGTCTCTCCTCGCGCCTTGGGACGATTAGCGCAGGTGTCAACCTGCCAGCATGATACAAGCGAGGACAAGTCGATTCCTCTCTCTCTCTCTCTCTCTCTCTCTCTGCTCTAGCTCCTTCTCGCTTTCGCCTGGTTAACGCAACTCGGGCGTATCGGCTGACAAGCTACATAAGCGCCAGTCTTAGTATGCGTGTATAATGAATTTCGATTGTAAAAGTAGTTCCCGCGTAATCTAAGAAACCGCGGCACGTGCAAATAATTCAAAATTACCGCGCTTCGTTAAAACGAGCAGTGTAACTAATGCTAACGAAACGAAATCCTCGGGATATAGCCGGCATTAGCAAAAGACACGTCCCTACGTCTGCGACAACGCAAGCGTAACGTCCGGCTCCTCTCGCTCTCCATCGCTATATAGCTCAAAGCCCGACGTGCCATCGAATATCGCATTACGTTTGCCTTTGGATTTCCTTGGAAATCGAAAATCAGCGCGGCTGCGCACCTTCCGCTCGTCCGCCCGCCCGCGCCCAGGACACTCACTTATGCATACGTAAGAGCCGCGCGCGGACGGGGGGCGGGGGGGGGGGGCTCGCGACGCGGCGCAATTCGATGAAATTTCCAACATTAATTGTATCACAATGGTAATTGAATCTGCGGAGCTCCGTCTATTTGAACAATAGTTGGTTATATTATGTAGATTTCCGTCGTCGTGGCGCGTTCCCTCCTCCGCGTTTCCTTTCCTCCCCCCCTTTTGCCGACTTGCGCGCGCGCGCGCGCGAGTCCATACGCGAGAGCGCTGCTGGCTGTTTAAACACAGACGATATCAGAACTAGCAGAACTAACGCGCGAGCGAGCGAGCGAGCGCCTAGTTTTCTCTCTCCCTGCTGCAGCTTCTCGCTCCAGCGCGCCATTATCATAATTGCACGTGCGGCGCGCTCCTTCGACTGACCCGTTACTGTACGACTGCCAGGGATGAGAATAGTCGCCGGGGAGGGGGAGAAAGGTCGTAGCGGAGCCTGGAACTTGGGCAGGAGGTGCAGATGAGGAGCGCTCGGATTAGCCAGACGAGCTCCCAAGTCGTATAAGCGCGACTGGCTGCGGCTCTCTATGTGTGGGTGGCTGTATATAGGTGGGTTCTTTCTCGGCGAGTTGTGCATTAAGCCTCCGCTAATGATTCGATTCTCGATTGTGGAATTAAGTCTAATGGAGCCTTTCCGTATATATAGCGTATACTTAGCCGGGCGCGACTGAGGGAGGGAGGAAAGTGGTAAGGGGACCGGGCATGAATATTTAGTCGCCTAGTTTTCCTGTTATGGATGACGCGCTGCATTATGGAATTAAATAAGGCGTTTTGAGAAAAGCAAAGCTGTTATTGTTTTTAATTGGGTTATGAATATTTACAGCGGTAATTTTAAATTTTCATGCCAAAGCACTTTTTGTCTAAAATACTTTGAAAAATAGAACGAGTTAAAAGAGTGAATTCTTGACAATATAAATAAATAACGTGATTAAATTGTAACGCGTTTTTGAAACTTAACATCAATCATTTTTTATCATTTTGAAAACCATGCCCCTTACGTACCAGATCCTTAAAAATTTAATAGCAAAGACGCAACAACAACGCAACAAGCCCAATCAAATGAATTATTACAAAGTCCCAATAATAAGGAAAATACGCAGGCAACATAAACAAGCGCGACCAAAAACAACGATGAAATTGAATCGTCGCTAATTTATTCGCCCGTACTTTGAAATACAAACGGCCGAGCAGCCTCTATAAACCGTCATTAAACGTAACCCGCGTCTGCTTGCGCTTGCGCGCCATTGACGCGTTCAGTTATTCGCGCTCGCGCTTAAATCAGCGTCCGCAGTACACAGCAACAGCCCCCGCTTTCTATTTCCAGGCGGCGGCAGCAGCAGCAGCAGCGGCCGCACTTCAAAAATCGAATATTAATATCGGCGATTAAAGTCGCGGCTTTGGTCTCCACTTAATTGCGAGCGAATCACAGAGGCCCGGCACGGCTAAATGAATTAACCTATTTAATTAGCGCTTCGTTGTAACGAGAAGTTATTGCGCTCGGTATGCGTAAGCGCACGTGTGCGGCCAAAAATTACAGACGTGGCCGCGAGATATTTCAAGCGGCGAGCGCGAGCGCGAGCTTGCCAGCGGGATAAACGCTTTTAATGGAACAATTAACGTTGCGATCATTTTTAATGAGAATACACGCGATGTTTCTATCGTTGCTCTCTCGCGGGGCCCCGGCGCTTAACGCGGAAAGCGGCGCGCGAGCGCGTTACATAATTATTTTCCTTTGGCGCCCTCTCGGTAATTCGAATGCGTTTACGTTTTCATGAGAAATTTTCAGTTTATGCGCGACGAGCGGCCGCGCTCGCCGCTTGGCTTTTATCGACTTTACTTTCACACGTGCCTTTTTACAGCTGCAATAAACAGTTAAATAACTCCCTAGTAAGCTCGATATTTTTATTCGCTTATATACCTAAGTAAATATCAATTATTAAATCAAGTCATCGTTTATTCATTCTAATATAATGATGACGGAATGAACTTTTTCTTGGATTTTCATCGCGCTGTAATAAATAATTAATCCAAGTAGTTTATAAATAAATGGCTAAAAGAAAAAAGAAATTCGTATTATTTAACTTAATAAAACAAAGTCTTTAAAGTGCGAATGTATTATTAATGTCGATTCCGATTCTCCGAATGATAGCGTTACGCGGGCAAATATTTATAATGCAAACGAGCGTATTCAAGGAACATTATCGCGAATTAAAAGCCCAAATCGATAATTTAGTCGGCCGAATTCGTGCGAAATTACGTAAAAGGGGGTGGTAGGAAGTTGAGCGAAGTCGAAAAGCAGTTCTATATGCGGCTGCTCGGGAATTGAGAACCGCTGTTAGAGAGCGCGAGCTCGGGCCTCGCGTGCGGGGATCCATATAAATCCTAATTCCGTGATCAGCGATATCTGCAAGTTCGTTCTAGGCCGAATAACCTAACCCTGGCTCTCGCATGGATTCGCATAACTACAGGCTAGGCAACTCCGCACTAGCTTCTTATATTTACTCGACAGTCGGTAATGGCCATAATCGACGCGGGGCTATAACCGATCCCCAGCTGGATAATAATTATGCCAAAGTTTGACGCTCGTTGCATTGTCGAACGATTGCAAACTTGGCCGCTGATAACAAGGATAAAAGGCTATAGGGGGGAGGCTAGCCGAGCAAGATCATGACTGATGCTAATGATAGTGATTCCGTGGATAATCGCCTGTCAATTATATCGCGGCGGAGGCGAGGGCGAAGGAGGAGGAGGAGGAGAAGAAAAAATGAGTTATGGGCATAATTCGCTAATGGGCTCTAAGCGCAGACTCGCGAGCGCTCGCAGCTGAGGCTTAGGCGCGACGAAACAAAGGACTTTGCGTTATTGAACGGTAATTAGGAATGCCTTAAGAATAATATCGCGACGCCGCACGCTAATGGACGATAATTTATACATTATGCCCGCTAGCGACTGCTCGAGAGCGCCGAGATTTCGATTGATATTACTTTGTCTTGGCCGAGCGTAAAAAGTCGTTGATTCAGTTTTATTATTATTTTCCTTTTATTTATCGCTCATTGAAATTGTTATTTATATTTATGACGCGGGCAATTAAAACATTTATATTTAAAGCACTATACAGTAATTTCGATAGCGTTTCATTTTCTTTTAAATAACGAACGATTTGCCCTCTAGAATATTCATTCTTTTTATACATTTAAATATCTCTTACTCGACTTTGCTATGTAAAATTGTTCTAAAATTAATTTTGTTGTGATTATTTACGAAGATTTATTAACAAAATAATAAAAGAAAATTCTATTCGCATGTCGAGTTAAAAATATGAATTAAACATTCTGGTAAACATTAAAAGATTAAAAAAAATATCAAGAATTAAAAAAGCTATTAATAACTCTATTTTCGTAGAAGATTCCGAAGCAAACTATTAAAATCCTGTAGCCATCTGAAAATAAATGGGGGATGCCTTGCAGATTTTACTACTTCGCATTAATATCGCTAAAATACTCATTTCACGCAGTGATACTAATAATTTCCAATGAGACCTGCTCGCTAAATTATTAATAGATTGCTATGAATCTTATTTTTTATCTTAATTTAAATAAATTAATGATTCAACTTTAAATCATGTATGTTTTATTAACATAATTAATCTGAAGCTAAAGTACGAAGTATATAAATTTTCTCTAATAAATGACCGTGCACTTCACTATAATTCTAGAACTTCAGCATTTCTCACCTAATTATAATAAATAATTCGTTTAAGAATAACATTTCCATGAAGTCAAAACACGAAATAATAAATAAAACATGTAATAAATAATAAATATGATGAATTTCTTTAAAAATTTCTTTAAAAATCATTGATTTTACAAATTAACCTCTAAATTATTCACTTACCGCGCCAACTACAAATATTTCTAATTAAAATTTGGAGGGTGTTTCCATTGGCACCTGACAAACTAGGCGACTAGACGCGCGAAAAACGCTCGAGACTATACGCACGGCTCGTCGCGCGCTTTTACGCCCACGCTCGCTCGACCTTGACAGAGCAGTGCGTATATATAATAATACAGCCGAGCAGTTAGCGTCGCGCGGGCAGGCAGGCGGCGCTCCTCTCTTATATTCGCGCGCACATCGCGCAAAACGCTCGCGTCTGATGATGATGATGATGACCGGCGCCGGTTTATTACCTCCGAAATAAATCGATCCCCTCCCTGCTAGCTAGGGTACATCAGCCCTGCCTAATCATCTCGATGTAGCTGTGCTAATGCTGTGCGCTCGCCGAGGCTGCAAAATCAGTGGCAGAGCGCGCGCGCGTGCCTTTACCGCGCGGGCGCGACGTAACAAGCCAAAAGGGGGGAATGGGGGGGGGGCGGAGGACAGGTTAGGCAGCGCGGTGGCGGCAGCCCAGTAACGTGTGGTAATTATATTAGCGACTAATGGATATAGTTAATTGCTAATTATCAAGCCTGCCGAATGATCGATAGTAGCGAGATAACGCCAGAGCGCGGTCGAATCTCTCTCGCGGAGGCTGACGTCGGAGGAACGAGAATTAGAGAGAGAGACAGAGAGGCTGGGCCGCTGGCTGAGCCAGAGAGAGAGAGAGAGAGAGAGAGGGAAGGGATTGCGGATTACCAAGAGTGTCATTCTGCTAGGGCCTCGCCGCCGCTACGGCTTCCGATATATATCCGACGAGCAAGCGGCGGCGACTGCACTTCCTATGTAGGATTAGGGCTTTTGTAATTAGCAATCGACGGTTACGGAATTATTATCGCTCCGCGCATCGATTCCTACATTTGCGATGCCGTTGCTGGCGCGCGAGCTCATCAGTATACTAGATTCGAGCGAGCGCGCATTTCGTGAATCTTCGATACTATGGTGAGCATGACGATTGTGCGCTCGGCGTTTTTGAATTTCGTAACACGAGGGTGATAAGAGTTTTCGTTGATTTATTGAGAAATGGAGTCGAGTTGGCGAATGGTGAGAGTCTTTTGAAGGCATGATGGTAGGACTTTATTCAGGATTAGCTATAATGAAAATTATAAATTTTGTTCAGAACAGAATAGAATGTAGTAAAAGGAACACGATATTAAATTAACGGCTTATTTACTTATAGTTAGATGTAATTATGTGAAATACAATTACAACGTGTAAATATATTAATTTCAATTTTAATTATCTCTAAATGCCCCAGACGATGATTCATTTAACTTTAATGCTGATTTGAGTATATAACAGCTTAAATTTCACATACTAATTAGCTTTATATTTTGAAAGATACCTGCTGATTGATATTAGCTTTAATTAAAATGATATTTAAATATGAATGTCAATTTCAACGTTAATTTTGTACAACATTTTTTCTATTGTGCTACGTTTAGATTCATAAATGCTACTTATTACGATTTAAAGAAAAAAATTCCTAAATATTTGAAACTTTAAAATAATCAACATTATTAAAAACATAGTTTCTTTTTGTGATAGCTTTTCTACATATTTATTTGAGGTTACTTTGTTCAACAGAATATCCTAGTATAATTAAGCTATCGTAGCCAATCTACGAAATAGATAGGGCTAATATACTTCCAAGAGTAAAAAGCCCGACTCTTATCAAATTGAAGCGCTCGCTCGTCAAGGTCTTAAAATTTCGTGGACCCGGACAAAGATTATTACTTTGTAGCATAGTAGACAAGGCTGCCTCGCTGCCTCGTCGCAAGTGACGCGCGTTGTGCAAGCGCCATAATCAAAAGATTACGTCGCTCCCCCAGCCGCGAGAGTGGCATCAAAGAGTTCAAATGTAGTCGCTTACGACGAGCACGGGATCTTTATTAAATCGTCTGCGCGCGTAACCTTCGGGGGGGCGAAGTGTGCCTCGCCCCATCGGCCTTTTGTTTTTGGCCGCGGCGCAAAAGGCTCATTCTAAGAGGTTCGGCCTGTCAAAAATCAAAGGGATGGAAATTACGGCTGAGATGGTTTCCTCTCTCTCTGGCTCTCTCTTTCTCTTCCTCTCTCTTGCTCTCTTCTTGTAGGAAGTGTCGCGAGAGGAAGCACGTCTCAGAACCAAGCTGCGCTCTACTAGGCACTCAACGAGATTAGAATGTGAACGCGTTCCGGATTAAACGATAAATTATCCTCGGATGGAATTGGGGCTTGGGTTGAAACGCTTATTTTATTTTTTGTGGGATGCTCTTGCTTGGCATACTGTTTTACGTACTTTGGTAGTTTGTTCATAAACATCTGCATATTACAAAAAATACGCAGGAGTTTTACTTTGAATATTATCGTTGTCTAACCGTACCTTACTTTTTCTACTGATGGCGATATAATTATATTAACAAAAAAAATAACATTTCGTAGACAAATATATCATGGCTTTTAGACTTCTGCTCCAAATTATTAAGCATACTACATCTTATAAGAACTGGATTCCATGGAAATGTGTGGTTTGTGCTAGTGAATATAGTAAAAGGCTTTTAGGATCCTTATTTGAATTTATTATTAATCAGATCATCCCTATTCGGCAAAGTATTTTTCTAAGGAAAACTATGAATGCAGGAAGCTCGTATAAAATCAGATATTTGTTTTAATATTGCTAACTTCACTAAAAATAGTAATAAAAAAGAATATTTTATCAATTTTAATTATAAGCTACATTGTACTACAAAAAAGGCGCTCTAATACAAAAAAAATTATTTGTATAAAAAGTTTTTTAATAAAATCATAATATCTGGCTTTATTTTAAACATTGGATTTTATTAGGAGTAAATCACTAGTTTTCGATGGTGAGTTATAACAAAAAATTATTTTGTATTATTTTTAATCAAAAAATAGAAAAACATGATATAGAATCATTAAACGTTCCTTACAATTTGTGTTTATACTAACGAATTGAATACAAAATTTAAAACAATTATTGTTAATCTCTATTATTTTCTATTTTTGGTACGTTAAAAATATTGTAATTGAGATATTTATTGATAATTGTTATAATAAAGTTGAAAAACTTCACAGTGGGCATCATTAAGCAACAATTGTTTAATATATCAAAACTATTTATTATTTTTTTTTTTGTGAAAATTCTTATTTTTATGATAAAATTTGAAAAAGGAATTATTGACTTTGAAAAAGTAAGTTACTTTCTACTGGAATTTTATAATTTAGGCTAAATAATAAAATGTTGTGGCCAAAGTAGGTGTGAGCGACAAAACCGGACGATTCTCCCTGGCATCATAATGAGAAGTTAAAGTTTCTACAACTAACGCGATGTTTTCTCATAGATAGGCAATATTAGCATCCAAGAAAATGGAAGTACCCAGTCTTACCGGGAGCCTGCTTTTACCTCATCCATCTACATCTTACATATTCTATAATTTTAAACAAGTTAAAATTCTCAGGCGATTTGTTTTCATCACAGCAGGTTTTATCTTATTATTCTTACGGAAGTTTTCATTTTACCTACTTATTAGCAATTATGCTGTTT
>JAPYZA010002979.1:0-20242 GCA_030522685.1 Eupelmus azureus | reverse complement strand
TAAAAATAATTTTATAAGAAAACCACTTGTGAATGATTGAGTGCAAACAAATAAATACATTTATTTTAAAACAATTGTGTAATTATTAATAATTTAAGACACCTTTAACAATTGATTCTCAAAAAGTGACTAATTTATATAGTTTATTTACGTAATATTTTTTTCAGTTATTAAAGCGGAAATAGGTTTATATATTTTTCAAAAATTATTTTTTTAATATTACAAATCGCACTTTAAACTACATAAGACTATATCTTAATCAAAAACTATGCTTTGTCTATAATTATTATTCTAGTTCCATTTACGATAATAATTTACTCTATCGGTAAATTTGTCATTTATTACCGACATAATTATTTTTTAACAAACACACCTATATACAGGATACATTTAGAATGCTGAAAATACTGTTGAAAAATACGTTGATAAAGAGAAGAATCATCCGTGCTTTTACAATAAAAAAATAAAATTTATTTTGAACTAAACATTACGAGATGTCAATCTCCTTATGTTCTTATTCCGTGGAAAGCTTAAGCGTTGAAACTTGCATTTTAGAATTGGTAAATTTTTCACGTAAAAATACTTTTATAATTAAATAAATTAATGGTCATAATTTTTTTTATAAAGGTCAATCTATCGTTAAAGAAACAAGCTTCGTCGATTGCAGTGCGCTTTGATCCTAAAAAATTTAAAATACAAGTAGTGGATAACGGAATCGGTTTTACTTATCACGAGCTTGCAAATCTTTTTAACAATAACGAAAAAGAAAATCGCGATAGCAAAGTGTCCATTTTCGATACAATAAATAGTTTATCAAAAGCTGTAATTGTTACCTCAAGAGTTGTGAATTCTTCTCATACTTATGTCAAGGTATCATATTCAAACAGTATACTTTCCGTTTGTACTTAGAATGATAAATTTGAGAATAAAATTTCATTTTTCACGCAGATAGCAGCTACAAATAATAGATGTAAGTTATTTGAAGGTTATCATAGACCTTCAAAAGGTACAACAGTAACAATTTATGATTTCAACCCTGCAAAATGGAATGATGGTCAAGATAAAAATTGCTGTATCTCTTACATAGTTGCTGGAGTAGCATTTACAGAATTAAAGGTAATTTTAAAGTATAATATGTATTCATTAATACAAGTTAAAAAAAAGCAAATTGTATAATTGATAAATTTTATATTAGGTTTCATTTTCATTACGAAATGATGACCAAAATGATATTCTATTAAATATAAAAAATCCTCACAGTCCACATGAAGTTTTAGATTATGTAATAAATAATAAACCTTGTGAATTATTTCGTCAATTAACAATTCCAGTGCTGGAAGAAAGTGAGGTAACTTGCAATACAAATAAATTCTGTAAACCAGGAGAGTCTGTCAATGAGGAATATGTTGTAAGTCCATGGAGTTCATGGTCAAATTTATTAGATGATGTTACTGATATTGATAGTCCACTCTCTGTATGGTCTAATTGGACATATATTTCTAAAAATACTGACAATAATAATAGTATAAATTGTCAAGATGACAAAGTTTTGTCCGATTTAAATCAATTGAAAAAATTTGATGATAATTTTATCAATCTAAGTCAATTGTCAGTTTGGTCCGATTGGTCCTATCATCCTGAAAATTTTAATGAAAGAGATGACATTAAAGATCATCATAATAAATTTATACCAATTTCAATTTATAAGATACTTCCTTTAAAACATCTTAAAATATTGGGTGACAGAGATGTACTTCAATCAAGTCAGTATGATATTTTTAATGATTCTAAGTTAACTTTTATTGAAGAAATGTTTAGGTGCTACCAAAATGTAACAAATTTTAAAATTTATAAGATGAAACATAAATTTGATGAGTGTAGAATATCTGGAAATACAATTAATTCATTACAGGTACAGAGATTTGATAATTTTTAGTTCTTAACAAGTGTGTTCAACTTTATTAAGCAATTTAATATTTTTTATATTATAGATATTAAAACAAGTTAACAAAGAATTCATACTAGCTATAACTAATGAAAATGGAAAAAAATTACTAATAGTGATAGATCAACATGCAGCTCATGAGAGAATCCGTTATGAATGGCTTATAGAAAGTATATAAACTTTATTTTAAATTATAACTTAATAAAAAATAATTAAAATCTTACTCTAAAAATATTTCCAGATTACAGAGAAGAGAAAAGTTATAAATATCATTCAGTAAAATTAGATAATGATTTAATTATATCAGACATAGACGAAAATTTACTTAAACTTATAATTTTACACAGAAAGAAACTTTCCAGGATTGGCATAAATATAAAGTCAGTTGTTGATTCCTCTACGTGTGTAGTAGATGCTGTACCTAAGTGTTTTATTAAAAGAGTAAAAAATTATAATAATGAAGGCAATTTATATAGACTAATGAAAAACGTCAGACTATTACTATTGGAAATAGCAGATAGATTATCACAAAAAGTTTTGCCTCCTATTCTCCCGATTACGATTAACAATGTTATAGCAACTGAAGCCTGTCACGGTATGTATTTAGATTATACTAAAATCTAATCTAGATAAAATTGATAATGATGATTACGACTTGTACTAAAACAAACAAAAATTTCTCTATAGGGATTTTAATATTTTGTACACCAAAAAACTTAATTAATTACTAGTAAGCCTTATTTGTAGGAGCAATTAAATTCGGCGATCCCTTAAGTGTGAAAGAATGTATCGTGCTAATTGAGGCATTAAAAGACACTAAAGCTCCCACTCGATGTGCACATGGGCGACCATCAATAATACCATTATTGGACCTATCAGATTTAGAAAAACGAAAAACGTTGGTAAATGTAAGTATTATTTTTCTTATTTACCAATTTTAATTTATACATAATTTAGTTTTAATCAAAAAATTTTTATATGTCAAGCAAGATATGTCTTTAAATTTTAGTAAGGTATTAAATTATTAATATTTTTAAAAAATACACGCTTTTAGGAGCCAAAAATTTTATTATATTCTTTGGTAAAAAATTATTTTCGAATGTTTCCGCGATTAAAAAAAGTATGGTACATTTGAGCTCAAATTTTAATTGACTTACATAGTTCCCGTTAACAAAATGCGACACGGTATAATTAAACAACGATAAATCTAACGTGAAGTTGCACAATCTTGTAATCAGAAAAAAATTCAAAGGAAATTGAATTTATTTACATGCACATATATAACAGCAAACAACGTTACAATCATATATAAAAAAAACTTTCATCTAGCTTGTTCTCTAACAATATTCCTCTTACGCCTACGTGTAACAAACGAGTCTATAGCTCAGCGTCAAGTTTTCCTTACAACGATCGAGTATTAGAGAAATTTCATTGTATAACATAATATCACTGACTATATAATACGAAGCGCAAAATGCCTGCGCTTTATATATCGGGGAATGCCGAGATGAGGATGTCCTTGCCGAAGTAATTGACGCGGTTTGCGACGATGAGGAAGTTGGCGCCTCCCATGGTGATCGGGCAAACGTTGTTGGGTCGCGTGTAGAAGCAAATTGTGTAGAGAGCCATTTCCAACTCGGGAGATGTACCCACTAAAATCGTAGTGATTGGCTGGACGATGTCGTTGAGTGACGAGCGCCCCTTTACTATTGCTCCGTTCTGAAAGAAAAATTTTTGTTGATGTATATTTGTACTTTGATAGCTTATTACTTATTCATTTGAATATGTCTTTTTAATCAGTGTGATTGATAGATTGATTAGCAAAAAGAAAATTTAACCTTATGGCGTTTTAAAGTAATATATTCTTTATTGTCTGTAGAGACTTGCTCTGTTCCAGCCTACTGTCTCGTAGTTGATAGATTTTTAGGATTTTTTTAAAATTCATATGACTACGAGTAATATTTATAGTTTTAACTTTTATATCAATATTATACTAGTTCATCCATACGTAGGATCTACAAAGCATTTCGTCCTGCCATACCCGACTCACACTACTGAAATCTCCAGATCGTCTCAAAAATTCAAACAATCGAATAAAAGTTAACACTCACAGATCCAAGATCCAGCTTCTTAATATAACCAAGATAGTTGAGCTTCTTGGCCTCCTCCTGCTTGGCAAAGTAGATCCAGTTGTGCAGTCCAATGATCTCGTTATCGAACTTCTCAGCTAGGTAGATCGTCTCGAAGCCCGAGCTCGACGCATCGCCATCGATACGCTTGAACTGTGAGAACCAAATACGCTTAAGCGTGTCCTTAAACTCATACTCATCGTCGGGTACGTAGCCCTTCTCAGCTAGGAACTTCATCGTCGACTTCATTACGTCCGTCTCGACGAAAGCGTCGAGCAGGTCGGATTCCTCTTTGCGCTCCTCGCTCGTTACTGTCTCCTTTGTCTTCACGTCGAGCTCGTAATTGTCGTGTAGCGCCAGTACGGCTTTGATGGTCGGGATTTCGTAGGCCTCGGGCTTCACCTCCAGCAGACTGAAAGAATGGAGAGATTCGTGAGCTTGACATTTTGTTTTTTTATAAGGTCTTTTTGTTATGGTTTGTTTTGTTTTGTTGAATGGTTCTATTTAGAGCTAATTTGTTTCGGCATCGATATGACTGACTTTTTTGTTCTGGATTTAAAAAATAGCACGCTGTTTGTTTCGTTGGAAGACATTGGAAAAATCGCAGAAGGCACATTTACCGATTTTGCTAAATTACTTTTTAACAATTACTAAAAGTTTTAGCTGTTACATTTAACATATTACTTCTAGACACCCAAAAACTCCACTCACTTATCGGGCGCATCGTCCGTCACGCTATCGTCCGTCTTCTGGCCCTGCAGCTTCATCGTAATATGCTTGAAGGCATTGTTACTATCCTTAGCGTACAGATCCTCCGTCAGCTTCTGCAGCTCAGCGTCAGAAATAATAAAACCCAGAGGGCTCGGGTTGTTCTGCTGACTATTCTGCTGCTGCTGTTGCTGCTGTTCAGGCTCGGCGCTACTGGCAGCTGCAGGTGCTGGTGATGCCGCGGCTGCGGCCGGTGCAGCATCCGGAGTCGCGGCCGGCTGAGGCGCGGCTGCGGCCGGAGCTGCTGGTGGCACGGGTGCGGCTACCGAGGCGCCGCCCTCGCCGCTGGTGCCGTTGTTGTAGTAGTTGTTGTAGGTGATCTGCGTGTGGGAGACGGGCGGCACCACGCCGCTCGAGCTCACGCCGCCGCTGCTGTGCCCGTAGATGCCGCCTGGTGGAAAGCGAAAGAGGTTTGGTTAATGAAGAAACGAATGTTGAAGGTTTTATTGATTGATAGAATGTTAAGTCCTTCTTTTACCGATAGTGTTACAAGAATCTAAATTATTTTCATTTAATTTTTAACCTTAACAAAATATCTTCTCAATTGTATAAACAGTATTTTCAAAGTTCATACTCTCTAAAGTTGAAATAGTGCAAAATGCTTCACTACATAAAAAAAAAGTGGAATTCCCACTATCAAATAGTAAAAAATTCACGAGAATTTAGTTCGCGATTATTTAATTCACTAAATAATCGTGAATTTTTTACTACTTATTAGTGGGAATTCCACTTTTTTTCATGTAGTGGAGCATTTTGCACTATTTCAACTTTAGAGAGTAAAGCCACGAATCCATCAACTATCAAAAAGAAAAGTACACTCACCAGGCAGGATCCTATTAACGGCAGCGTTAACACCAGCGCTAACTCCAGCAAAGACGAAGGCCTCCTTGGCGAGCTGTCCGATACCCGGCCTCGAGCCCTGCGACTGCAGAATCACCGTCTGAGGCTGGCTACTGCCCATCGGCGAGTGTCCGTAGGACGGATTGTAGCCGGAGCCTGGCTGACTGTTGAAACCATGACCAGCGCCGTAGCCGCCGTAGCCGCCACCTGGGCTGTAAGCTGGAGGAGCTCCGCCGTGGTAGCCGCCGTTGTAGGAGGGTGGACCGCCGTGGTAGCCGCCGTTGTAGGAAGGCGGAGCGCCGTGGTTGTAGCCGCCGCTGGGGCTGTAAGGCGGCGGGGCGCCCTGGCTGCCGTGGTAGCCTGTGAAGTGGCGATTCGAGGTTGGTAGTTTTGATTTTGGAGAAGTTGGGGTGTGAGGGTTTAGAGGGAGTTGTGGGAGGGGCGGTGTTGTAAGTAGAAACAGACGTGGGTGGGGGTGTCTGACTCGTCTCGCTGAACCTGCCTTTTTCACTTACAATGAAATCACTTTGTTTTTTAATGAATTACATTCAACTAGACTACTAATCTGATGAAGTAGAATTGTTTTCCTTCTTTATAAATGAATAGGTATTTGGAAAAAGAGTAAAATCTCGTAAATCATTGTAATGAGAAAAACGAAATAAAATGTTTATCGTTAACAGATTTAATTTTAATAAAAAAAACTCTTTAACAAAGTTTTACTTCATTATTAATTTAGATATCGAAAAAGTTTTAATGGTCGAGTATATTAACGTGTCTATTTGAATTTCCATGCTACATTAATCAAAAAATTATAGAAAAAGTAAGTTATTTTATAATTTAAAGCATAAAAGTCATTACTTTTATAAAAATTGCATCTTGGCACCATTTATATCTACAGCCCAAAATCTAATTCCCATCACGAATATTTACTTTCACAACTACAACAATAGCTATCATACGTACCGCCACTATTAGACGGATATCCGGATTGCACATTGGTAGCGCTAGTCTTGGAAATGTGCTCATTAGGCGCCGAGGCCTTAGGTATGCTGCTCGCACCGTGGGTGCCAGTTCCAGTGTTCGACGGTGGGTTCCATCCTATTGTTCCAGGTTGAGAACCACCTGAACCTGTTACGCAAAATCGTTCGATTACACCGCAGAACTTTGAGGGCTTATTCGCGCTTTTTTCTCTCTATTGGCTTAGCTTAACGAGATCGTCGCGGCTTTGCGCTTGACTTGCAATTAGACGATTCTTGGAAAAGGGTATGACGCTTGGATTTGATTGCGCGATGTTGCTGCGTTTGCTCTTTTTTGGGGCTTGCGGGATTTGCTTCGTTTGCTTTTCGAAATAATTGTTAGTCATTGACTATATTTTTCATTTTAATTTTTTTCTTTACTTTTTGAGGGACTCTTCTCATAAATAGTCCTAAAAAACTTTAATATTTAGAATTATAAATGAATTTTCATTCAAACTAAACCTTCAAAAGATCTTTGAAAATCATAATCAATTCGTTTGCAAAGTAACTCCATCTTTTCATCACTCTAATGCGACTTAACTCGCTCAAAGACAATGAGCCATACACGGGGGAGTTTATTTTCATGAAGCGTCGAATTAAAAAATAAGCAATTGTCTGATCAAGGGGAGAAATCGAGCCTTAAGTAGATATACGCAGTTGAGTGCACGATGTGCGAACGCCATTGCAATCAAGTATTATAAACGGGAGATGAAATTGTGATGCAGTAGTTCCATCAGCGTTCAAACAATCATAGTGTATAAGTGTGGTATATTAGGCGCTATCATTTATTTTTTCTTGCATCAGAGAAATTGCTTGATTTTTACTTATAAGTTTGAATATTTCTTTTGATTTGTATATGTGTAAAATTAATTTATTTACTTTTATACTATTTTTAAATGTCATTAACTTTTATTAAGTCAATGACCCCTTTGATCAAGGTTGACAAAGATAATTTGGGTAATACAATTCTTTCGGAAATACCTAATGCTTCAATTTAGTAACATTTGAACAAATTGAATGATCACGATTACTCATACAAAAATAATATCTCCAATTTTAATTTGAATAATGAAAATTCGGTTCGCAGCCAAAGATACTGGTTATTTCAATCTTTTAAACCTGTTTTCTAATGTTGAAATTAAACGTTTAAATTTATAATCTGAACGATTTCTTTTTTTTTCAAACAATTAAAAAACTTTTAATCACACTCATCTTAGCAAAGCATATAAGTAAAGTGACATTCCTTATTAGAGTGAACGGATCCGTCTATTAATTATTCAAACCACTATGCGCCTAAGATCAAATCACCTTGATCTTATTTTTTGCAAAACCAATAAAATATGCAAACATCCTGAATACTTCTCTAATCACGTTAATTATCATTCTATAAATCACGAAAAAGAAAACATGCTTACCATGACTCGACTGCGACTGCGGCTGCGACTGGGTCCTACTCTTGGGCGTCGACCTGGACTTGGATCCCCATCCCCAGCTTCCGCTTCCGCTACTAGATCCGCTACTTCCACCTCTGCGGCTGCTCTTCCTCGCCTCGCTGTCTCCCGCTGCAAACGCAATCCCAGCCTCTTATTATAACATCAACACCAGGCGCCTTTATACTACATTCACCGCGGAAGCTCTGATTTAAAATCGCAGCTGCACTGTAATCGGATTCCGAGCGCGCTCATTAAGCGAGCCGCAATCACAATGACTCAGCCGCGCGGCGATCCTAATTCGCGCGCTGTTTATGGACACGTCGGGGCTTGTGTAATAGATCAAAATCTTCGGAGCGTTTCGCGAGCGCGTGATTCGCGAGGCTCGTTTTTAGCTCGCGACGCTCGTGGGATTCTGCTTGGGAGTTTTTGTTTGAGAGATAGGAAGTGGAATGGAGGATGATTTATTGTTGTTTTTGTGAAGGTTTTTTTAATGCAGATTTTTGCATTTTGGTAATTGGGAATGGAGATACATTTTAATTTGGGTTTGTACGCGGTTGTGGCGATGCGTTATTTCAGTTTGCTTTTTTAGAGGTGTAATTACGTTAATAGTAATAATTGTGTTACTTTTGACGGAATGGTTTGGAATTTACGGAAATGTATGCTTTACGTAGAATGTTTTTAGTAATTACCGTGAATTTTCTATTGTCTCTATTCGCTGCCGTTTGTTCGGGCTGAAGAGCAATTGTCGCGTATTTTTCATTTGAACTAGGCTTTTAAGCAACGGAAGCGATGACGTGGAGGATTTTTATTTTGAAGGAAGTGCGCTTAATACATATATTTAAATTCACCAAAGTAGATTTAATCAGGTGCCCAATCATATTAACAAATACCGTAATAAAATTGCTCTCTACACTTACGTCCCCTCGTTTCTTTGTTCATAAAAAAGCAATCATCAGAGTCCCTCCAATCTATCTAAATTTAAAAAGGAAAACCCCATATAAACCCATCCAACCCAATCAATCTCTCGAATCAACCCACCACGCAATCGGCTAATCCCCCACTTAGCACAAAATATTCCCGCAATTTTCTCTCTCAACTTCCCCTCTCGGAAAAACCATCCTCATATCAGTTATCATCGACAGCTCCAATCTCTCCACTCTGCAATAATAACCCAACGAAACTTCGCCGATCATCCGCGGAGCCGTAACAATGCCGAAAGGGGAGGGCTATATATAAGCGCACCTTGGGCTCCTCATGAATTGTTCCAGATAACGACAATTGGATAATAACGTTTGGAAACGCTGATGCGTGCGCGCCGTTTGTCTTCCACGAGGGCGTCATTATCTCGTTATTGTGCTTTAAGCATCCGCGCTCGCGCGCGTCTCTGCGTGGATTAATGGCAGGTTCTACGATAGGTTGTTGTTGACGCCGCAATCGTTTTTTAACGAACGGGGATAGGATGCGGGAAGCGCGCGGGACTTTCGCTTTGAGTGTAGGCAGTTTCACAAGGCTGTGGCTTGGCGGTTTCTATGGGAATGCGGCGTTGGTTTAGTTTGTTGGAGGTGGTGGGGTTTTTGGTGGGGTGGGTTTTGTTTTTAGGTTTAAGATGGTTTTGGGTTTGTTGGGTGGGTGAAAATTGGGTTGCGCGATGGTAGCGTGGTAAACTGGTATGGAAATTATGGACAAAGATAAATTTAAATAAAAACGATGTGTTTGTGTATAAAACTATTCGCGAATTTTTTAATAAAAGAACTTTTTAAAAGAGAGGTGTTTTAAGGCACGTTTTTGATGATTTCAAATTTATATTTAAGGTGGTATGAAGCCCTGCTTGTTATATAAATATTACAAGAACTATTTTTGAATTTAATTTTCAAGTTTTAGATAATTTCTCGATATTATAAGTTGTTTGAAACGAAAAATTGACAAGTAAATGAAAAAATCTTTACGATAAAGAGAAATTTTTTGAAACTTTTAGTTTGCTTATGCAAAAGTTAATTAACTTAATTATAATGATTTTTATTAACTCATTTATTATTCATTACTTTTGCCAAGTCGCGAAACAAGGCTAAAATTTAACTTTCTAGTTTTATTAGCTCTCTCGAAGTTTCTCTACCAATTTCACTCTCGTACTAAGCAGAAGAAAACTCAAACCTAAATCAGAGCTATCGTGACTCCGATTATTCCACATTTCAACTTATTATTCATTTTTATTACCTACAATCGCTCAATTATTTACACTAAACCCACTGCCACTCTATAAATCAAAGATAATTAAAAACAAACAACCACATTTCCCGTTCTCCAATCTCAATTACAAACAATGCTCCGTAAACGTCCTCCGACGAAATTACATTAAAAAAATCGCGTGTCTCCGCTGCAATATCCCAACAACACTAAACAAAACAATCTTGCTCAGCTCGCTTATATATATACTCACCGGAAATCAAGAGCAGGAGCGCGACGACGAGGACGCTGGCCAGAATCGTCCGGCGAGCTGTCATCTCTCCGCCTTCCAATCCTCTAATTAACAATCACCAAGTGTCGATCGGTATAAAAAAGAAACAAGATCCTCGAAAACTTAAGTAATAATAACGACGAAGTAAAAAACGTAGAAACTTAGAAGTGTCTCTCGCGATGCTGTCGGTACGGTAGCTGAAACGTTACTGAAGAGGTATACGGAGGGAGCCGAGGATATGTATAACGCGCTAGAGCTGGATGTACGTGTAGAGCCGCGTGTAGGCGCACCTCGTTGTAATACGTATAAAGGCTGGAGAGATAGGTATATGTTGAGCGCTTTGGTTTGTTACGCGAGTGGAGTGCTCGTACGCTCGCCCCTGACCGTTTTTAGGAGGCTATTGAAGATGTGTATTTATGGTTGATTCTTGGTTTTTTGGCTGTTTGAGTGCTTGATACAAAAAATAAGTAGGCTATTTGTTTTTTGAGGATTTAGAGTCCTTGGAGTACTTTGATGTAGTTGGATCTTGGATGTGCGTGTTAAATTAGTTTTGATGTTGATCGGATTGAATAAAAATTAATTTTCACTCAAAATAGTAACTATATGAAAACGTACGTTTGACATCTACTTGGCTTAATTTATAATAATTTATATTATGAGTTTCGTGTATGAAAGACTGACTGTAGAATAAATCATTTATACGATTTGAAAATTTTTCAAATGATTTTTTCTTTTTTAAACTTTTACATTGGTTATTATAATAAAGAAATTCATAGATTTATCTTCTTATCTAATTATAACGTTGCTTAATTTTATTATATAAAAAACTTTTAATTATTCTTCATTTGATTTTTTCGTTGTACGTGTAACTTTAACGAAAAAAGTATTGTGACATGTAATTTGCATTCACGTTGTGTTTTAAGTTATTTCACATGTAGGTATGTGCTACATATAAAACATTTTAAGAGACTATCAGATTTTTTTTCGTTAAAAAAAAATTGCAGTATTTGTCTATATAAAATATATTATTTTATCTATATCATCTGTATTATCATAAACTATATTTTAAATTATTACTCGTGAAATTTTCAATTTTACCTAAACTATCGTAACTACTCAATTAGTGATTCATCTATACGTTTTCGCATTCAGTGCGCTATGACTCACTTCATAGAATAGCCTTAAACAAAAACGATATAATTATTAAAAATGCTGAAGTAATTCAACCAGTCCTAAATGGCGACATTCTATTTCAATGTTACTACGAACGTAATTCTCATACTAGTCGACCAATTTAGAATCCACACCTGTAGTCTACCTGCAAATGCAGTTCTAGTATATTACATACACATTATACACTCCATTACAAAAAAATCTATATTAGTTAACGTCGAACTCCAGGAAAACGTAAAAATACATAACACAACATTTCATAATCCAACGCTGACTCAGACCGGCCCCTTCGTTCATTCCGCAAATCGCATTAAACGCAACCGCTACATATAATACTACGTCACACAATTCTTACATGCACCCTTTTAAAACTCGTCATTATTCCGTTATACGCTGCGCTGGATCTCGCTGCAATTATGCATTCGTATCGGCGCTCACGTGAGACATATATAACTGGCGTTTATACTTGCGCTCAGACAGCTCGTTTTTCATCCTTCTAGCTATAAAGTCGATGACGCGGCGGTGATCGGCTACTTGTTTCGCTTTCTCTTTTTTCCCTGATGGTTCTGCGACTCTGCGATTATGACGTTCTGCTAAGTGCAGGTGTTGTTGACCTGCGAGGAAAAAGAGGGAAAGATAGAGAACGTTTGTTTCTTACGGTTTTTGGTTCGTTGCGTTGTGAGCGTAAGATGTAGGATAGAATTTTTTTTGGAGTTGATTGGCGATGCTGTGTAATGTCCTGCTAGACTTCCTGGATTGGCCTACTTGTTGATGCTCTGATTTATTTTTTTTTTTACGTAAATATTATGAAGCTAAATAAGTTTGTAATAGAAGCATTTTTAGAAGACATGATTAATTGATATATGAAAAATTTTAATGTTTTATGTAATCAAAAGTTTAATTTGTTTTTTTTTTGTTTCAGAAAAAACTGAACTTTGAATCCTTGAAGAGTAGAGTTTATAGGAAAAGATAATTTTCACATTGTTTTAATATTCTAAAAAACTTAAATATTTCAAATTACATGTCTTTCTTATTTTTAGTTATTTAACAATGGATATATAATTTTAAAATTATTCATTATTTTTATCACCAAAAATTTATAAGAATTACATTTTAATTTATTTTAAAATTATTTAAATTCAATATTTTTTTATTTGATTATATGTATCACCTATAATAAAAAAGTTGTTTTTGTTTAATATTATTTAATGAAAATACGTCTATGTATGTCAATATATATTTATTTTTGTAACAAAATATGTGATTTAATAAATTTAATAAATAAAAATCTAGATCAAACAATTTATGTTCTAAAATATATAAAATTCAAGATAAAAATTTCATATCAAAGTTTTACATTTTTTTCTTTTAATTGAGTATCTTGTGTCATTGTATAATCAACAAATATAATAAAACGTGGTCTTTTTAAGATTAAAGAGTCTTATTTTCTTCCTTTTTTATAAATCTATCAAGAATTTCCTCACTAGGATAATCAGGCACTGATAGTTGTCTAAAACCTTCTTCATCAACAAAACAAATTTCATGATCATCCTGAAATTTTGAATAATAAACAAATTAGAAAAATTAAATCACTTTATTAAAGGTAAATATGTATCATATACTTATCAATACTTACAGGGTCAGCCAAAATTATAACTGTCACAGTAGCTTTCCCAGGTGTATCAAGACTTATCAAATCTGTTAAAATTTTATTATTGCTATCTTTAATTTTTTGACGAATACCTTCTTGTTCATCTTTTGGCACAGCAAAGGCAATACGTCCATATGCTTTTGCATGATTTACTTCGGTACCTATAAGAATATAGAAGAAAAGCAATGCACAAAGAATTACAATTGTTTATTAAAATTTTATCAATTTAACAAAAAATTTCAAGATATATATTACCAATATCTACAAATTCAAGTTTTGCTTGATTCTTTCCATACTCAAAAACTGCTCTCTTTTCTTTTTCTTCAATCAGATTCATCTCCAAGATGTCTTTCCAATATGCAATAGTACGCTTGAGATTTGAACTTGACAAGGCTACTTTCTGAACTGGATCTAAAAAAGTTTTTATTTAAAAAAATTAAATTACATCATTTAATGTAATATTAACAATCACTAAAACTATATAAACTACTACAAACCTTGATCAACAGGTTGTGGTTCATCAATGATATAGTACTTGTAACCACCAGGTGCTTCTAGAACATACTTTCCATCTTCCTCTTTCACTGGCCAATTATGTGTCTTAGCCCTCTCAATTGCTTCCTTCGAGCGAATTGTGATTCCCTGAAAATCATTGCCAGATTCATAGCTACTCACTCCATAGTTGTAGGTTAGCTCGACAACAAAGTGAGAGTCCTCTGGACCGTAACCAATCATAGTCTTGCTCCAGCGATTCGCATACGGACTGCAAGCAACACACAAACTCATTACATTATAAGCAGCTACTTACTTTGTAAAATAATTTCCAAAACCAAACTTACCCATTACAAGCAGCCTCACAACCTTCTGAGAACTCCTCATGCCGCAGCACCTAAATAAAATGCCACATAAACGAGATTAATCGACAAGAACACCATCCATAAAAAAAAAAGAAGCCTACTCAACTCACCTTCATGCCAAGTATCTCCCTGTAGAACTTGGCCGTGAGCTTTCGCTCGGCGATTTTGAAAACAAAGTGCAGGGCACGCCCGGTGATCGGCATTTTCTTCGAGTATAAATAACAGTTTTTGCTTAGTTGCACAACAGATCACGTACTGAGATTCTTCGTTTCGCTGGCTGGATTGCGTCGCGCGCTCAAGTCTAATGAGTAATGGATATTTTTTTCCTTTATCTATTCGAAATGCCGGCAATTAACCTGCTCTTAGCGGCGCTTCTATTAGCCGCACGTTCGCCGACTGTGCGCGAATGGCAGGTGGAGTGGCGGTGGTCATGTGATCGTGAAACTTGCGCTGCGATGACCTTCGGCTGTCATACTGATTCGCTCCAGCAGGTATTTACTATACGTATATATAGATATGAAAAGAGATTGCTCCGAAATTATCACGTGCTCCGAAATCTACTTGTTCTTATTTTGGAATTGTGATTAGATTTGTTTTGTTAATTAGTTTCTTAAGTTATTGATAAGTGCTTGATAAGATTGTATATAAATGCAGTTTGATTAAAATTAATGTATAAATGGTTTTGAAGATTATTAATTTTATGCTAATTAAGTGCGGAAAATCTATCAAATTACTTGCAATTATAAAATATGGAAAAAATTGGTTTTGATATCATACTCAGAGACTTAAAGTTTTATAAAATCTCTTCCATTATTGGTTTTATCCCTTATTTTAGAACATTTGAAAGAGAAAGTTAGGCAATAATTAAACTTGAGTTAATTTGTTGAATCAAAAGGCGAACAATAACGAATGGGTAATGAGGTAGAGTGTACCAAAAATTTATCCCTCAATAAAAAACTATTATACATTGTACAAATCCGTGGTAATGAAAGCAAATTTTGTAATCAATATCTTGCAAATTAGTCAAATATTTCGTAATATAGTAAAAATATTATTAGTAATTTTTTAACTGACTTGAAGAAAAATTCAATCAAATTTGTTTAAAACGCATCCATGAAGATACTAGATCTGTAAAGATACTTTTATTGTGATGTTAATTGTATTTAAATCTCTAATTGAATATATTATTTTATACTTGTTGAGAAAAATCTAACTTTTAGTTTATTTTTTGACATTTAAAGTTAATTGGTCAAATGGTTGCAACTTTATTAAAAAGACTTGGTTTCAACGATATGAAAAAACAGCAAATATTTTTAACGTTTTAAAAACTTTTTAAAATCTTTTTTTTTTCTTTTAGAGTTTAACTAAGATTAATATTTTTTTTCTAAAGGGCCTCTAGCTCGTTTAATGTATTTAAAATAAAAATAAAATAAATAAATAAATACAAAAATTATATATCCGTTGCGGTCTCATATAACATTTAAAAAATGTATACGTACTATTATGTGCTATATGAGTACCTATCTATGAAAAAATAAAAAATGTTAATAAAAAATATTTTAATAAAGAAATATCGAAATCTTTGTTTTTCAAAGCTTGAAAATTCTTTGACGTATACCGATCAAATGCCTAAAAAATTTATATCTAATTAGAAAGATATGATCAAAATAACAAATTAATAAAAATTCTTAATGCTAAACCATATTATTTTTTTTATTTAAATATTGTAATAAATAAATTTTATTGAACATTTTATTTTACGTTTTCTTACATGTGTTATTACTTTTTTGTGCTATGATAAATTTAGAAATAACATAGAGAAAAGTTCTTAGCATAGTCGATAATAAGATGAAATAATTAAGAATCAATAAAAATAATAGCGATAAATATCATTTTAGTCTGATAGAAAACTCCTCACTCTCCTATATAAGATTTATACTATAGAATATCTAAGTGTGTCATCACTGCCGGACTACTAATTTCATTATACCGACTTGGTAATTCGGTATTATCAAGTAGCAGGATAAAAGCATTGAGATTGTGGAACTACTGTCAAACAGCGCGCCATCTGCTGGTTGCAGCTGACTTATAGAAAACAAATAAACAATATTCCAAAATTTGACAGGTTAGGTACTAATAAAAGTATTCTATTTTGAAGATTTATGTTTCAGAACCATTGAAACAAATTTTTTCATTTGGTGATTCCCACACTTTACGTAAAAGTTATTTATTAGCTCAAAAAGTGTCTGGGAATCTAGCAAATCCAATGAATTTGATTCAAGGATACAATTCTAGTTCATCTAACTGTAATTTACAAGGTAAATTCTAAAAAGTTATTAATCCAATCATTCTGCAAAATCGAATTTACTATAGAAATTTTATTTATAACAATATTTTTTATGATTATTTTATTTAGAGATACATCTGCTTAATTTGCTAACACCACAGATTCAAATTAATGAGAGTAATTTGTCACTTAAAATTGAAGCAAGTGAAGTTTCGAATAATAATAGTGATAATGATGTGCATTGTGAAAGTGCAGAAGCTGGTAAAAAATACTTGATATTTTCAAAAATATTTTTCAATCATATTTTATATTTATAATTAAAAATATTTTCTAGATCCTACTACAGCTTTGTATTGTCAAATAGAAACAGATAAAGTTCGTAAACAAAAACGAAACAGTGGGCAAGCTTACAGAACAAAATCAGGAAAATTGATTGAAGAAAGAGCTATGATACGTTTAGAGCACTGTAGAAATAAGTGCAGGGAAAAAATTTCTTATGAAGATCAGAATCACATTTTTACATCTTATTGGAATATGGGAACTTACAATGAAAGATTTAATTATATTTTGAAACAAATAACATTGAAGCCTAAAAAACGTCTTCGCATAAGAAGTGGAAACAGAACCCGCCAGTATACAGTATATTATTCTTTAAATGTTAAATCACAGCAAATCACAGTGTGTCAAAAATGCTTCTTGAATACACTTGGTGAAACAAGAGGATTTATTTATAATGTTGTTAAAAAATGTGCAAGCAAAATGGATAAATGTACTGCTGCTGACAACAGAGGTAAACGTATTCCCAAAATAAAGAGTCCACCAGAAAAAAATACAGGTATTGGAAATTATATAGTTCAATCTTTTTATAAAATCTATTAGTCTTGCTTTCTCACAAGTAAAAAACATCTATTTTTAACAGCTAAAAATGTACTCAGAAATTTAAAAATTTCAAAGAGTTTAATTCAAGGGGACAGCGCTCTTTTGCGATCTATTAATACTTCTCAAGGTAATTTCTGAAACTATATTAATTATCTAGTATTTCCGCAATGTTGATTACTTTCAAATATTTTTGTTTATAGTAATATTTGTAATGATTATTTTATTTAGAAACAGATCTGCCTAATTTGAAAACATCACAGAATCATATTAATAGGAGGGATAGATTAAGTGAAATTGAAGCAAGAGAAGTTTCGAATAGTCATAGTGATCATGATATGCATTATGAAAGAGTAGAAACTGGTAAAAATTATTTCTT
Source organism: Eupelmus azureus (assembly GCA_030522685.1). NCBI lineage: Eukaryota > Metazoa > Arthropoda > Insecta > Hymenoptera > Eupelmidae > Eupelmus > Eupelmus azureus. Next base: position 2,433 of record JAPYZA010002979.1, on the reverse strand, counting down.
AGTTTCCTGATGTCGACTTGGCTGTAATATTTTTGTTTATAAAAATATTTTTTGTAATTATTTTATTTAGAAATAGATCTACCTAATTCAGAATCATCACAGACTCATATGAATGAGAGTGATAAATCAAGTAACACTGGAACAAGAGAAGTTTTAAATATTAATAATAATCATGATCATATACATTGTGAAAGAACAGAAGCTGGTAAAAAATATTTCTTATTTATTTTTAAATATTTTTTTAATAATAATTTGCACTTATTAATTATTATAAGGTAACAACTTTACTATAGTATTTTTGTTTATAAAAACATTTTCTGATTATTTTATTTAGAAGTAGATGTACCTACTTTTAAAACACCTCAGAATCATATTAATGAGTGTTATCCATCATCTGAAATTAAAGAAACAAAAGTTTCTAATAGTAATAGTAATGGTAATGATATGCACTGTAAAAGTTCAGAAACTGGTAAAAATTGTTTTTCTTTATTTTCATAAATATTCAATCATTGTTTATACTTATGATTAAAACCATTTTCTAGGTTCATCTACAGCTTTGCATTGTAAAGTAGAACCAGATAAAGTTCGTAAACAAAAGCGAAATAGTGGACAAGCTTATAGAACAAAATCAGGAAAATTAATTGAAGAAAGAGCTATGAAACGTTTAGAACACTGTAGAAATAAGTGCAGGGAAAAACTTTCTTATGAAGATCAGAATCGTATTTTTACTTCTTACTGGAGTATGGGAACTTACAGTGAAAGATTTATTTATATTTTAAATCAAATTTGCCTGAAGCCCAAGGAACGTCTTCGCATAAGAAGTGGAAACAGACCCCGCCAGTATTCAGTAAATTATTTTTTAAATGTTGAATCAGAGCAAATCAAAGTCTGTAAAACATGCTTTTTAAACACACTTGGTGAGACAAATGGATTTATTTATAATGTTGTTAAGAAATGTGCAGATAATAAAGACAAATGTACGGCTTCTGACAAAAGAGGTAAACATGTACCTAAGGCAAAGAGTCCTCCAGAAAAAATTACAGAAATTGAAAATCATATAGCCAAATTTTCTACTTATGAAAGCCATTACTCTTGCTCTCACGGGAGTCAAAAGTATCTACCAGCTGGACTAAATGTCAAAACAATGCATCAACTCTATTGTAATGAAACAAAATCTCCTTTAAGCCTAAAAGTATATAGGCGAGTGTTTAAAGCAAGTGGTTTGAAATTTGAAAGTCAATTGGATACATGTTCCAAATGTGATGAATGTGATGTTCGATTGAAACATGAATTGGATAAGGATTGTAAGAAAATGCAATAAACTTGATGTATGTACAAACCGAAAAACTAATAATATATATGGTGGAATATATGCGTGTATACATATACATGTATGTGTATATAAATACACGCTTTATAAAAAGGTCGCCCCGATCGCGCGCTCTTTAATATATTCCAATGAAGATACGAATTGAAAATAAATCTCCTAATAAATATAAATCTCCGAACGCTCCTCAAGGAGAGAATGGTGCAAAAAATAATTAAATTTATTTGTATTCTTAAAAGTTAAAACTTTTAAGTTTCCGTTTTTTTATAAGAGTTAATCTTCTGTGTTTCTATATAAAAGTTAAAAGTATTAATTATTTATTGTAGTTTCTTATATAATAAATATGAAAGTTTAACAAACTAAATTATTGTATATTAATTATTTTATATATTTAGTAGCCATTAATTTAATCTAATCTAATATTATATTAAAGTCGTTCCACTTTTTACTCCATTTTTTCTTCTGTTACTATTTTAACTATTTCAACCAGAACTATTGTAGATTGTAGAAAGAGAGAAAGAAAAAGATTGTAGAAAATTGTAGATGAACTCAAACTTGGAAGGAAAGACAGAAATACTTACATCAGAAGAAATAATAAAAATGTTTTCACTTATTACTTTATATTTTATTATATATTATACATATTAAATTCATTGAACTAATATAAATTTTATAAAATTTGGTTAAGAAAAAAAGAAACTTAACTCTATTGAACAAAGAATGGCAAAGTGTCATGAGTTTTTCGAATTAAAAATGACCAGCAATGTTTAACAATATAAATTTACATTTTTGCCAATAATTTGAATACAAAATTTTGTTCAAAATATAAAGCTTTGAAAAAGAGACGAAATTAATCGAAGGAAATAAAAAATTACAATGGAAATATAATAAATTAATTTCAAGTAATTTCAAGAAGCATTGCAAAAAATAGAAATTTCCTGTCACAAATTGAATATCTAAATAAAAAAATTATGAATTAAAAAAAAAACTAATAATTAACAAACAGAAAAGTTGAAAACTTATAGAAAGGCTTCATTGAATAAAGATCAAACGACAACTGTACTTATTGCAAAAGTTAAAAAATCTTGAAAAAAAATTAGTACTAT